>LT669795.1:3641034-3878453 GCA_900128785.1 Arabis alpina
CAATTAACTTAAATTGCAAACAAAAAATGCATAGAGTATCAGAAATCCTAAGCTAGCTCCTCAAATACCATGATTGCCTAACTTAAGGATCAGTATGAATCATTTAGGAAGGATCGATGTAAACACACATAGACATAAACCCATAGACTCGTGATTTGGGTTAGGTTTCGATTCTTCTGATTCGGGAGACGAAGTAGGAGTCTCATTCAAGAAATTGTTAATCTAATTAGATCCTAGCTAGGTTTTAACCACCTCAAATCTATTGTTTTTTTTTGTCGTTAAATAACTACATAATTAAAATTGTAAAACAAAAAAGGTTTTTAGAATACTTTTACTTATATATTAGCCAATTGTAATACATTTTTCTTTAAATAATATGATTTCATATTACTTTAACCACTTAAAAAACCAGGAAGCTGGCTTAGGACGCTCGCTATATCCATGGATACCATCTTTTTTTGCAATCCATGTACAATTTCTACATCTCTCATAATCTCTACCTGATCTATAAATGTCGAACACGCCTTTATTTGTGTGTCCCTTGCTAAATCCACAAAAAAAAAGTGTAGTATTATGAATATTTACGTAAAACTTCCAACCAAATAATTCATCTTTTTTAAGAATGTGAAAACCGAGATCATCATCTGCAGATTTACAATGTACTCCAAGAAAATAATCATTTTTGTTTTGAATCGTGACCCTAAAGAGAGGACCACGAAGAAATAGTTCTCCATCTTGTTGAAGAGTAGTAGAACATATCAAAGATATTACCACTACGAAAATAGTAAATATTGAGCAAAAGTTGGAACTGAGATTTCTTTTAGATGATTTTATCATGATGATTTGTTAGTGATGATTTTATCTTTTCAAGAAGTCACAATTTATACATAGTACAATAACTTTTTAGAAATAATTTATATAGTCATTTACTTCAAATTACCCAAATTAGTCAAAAAATCAAAAAATTTATCATTATATCTGAGTGATTATAGAAAAAGATTCTTTGCTCAAAAATAACCCAAAGTCATAATATGAAGCTTAACACCCGTTCTAACACTAATAAAATTATAAACATAAATTCATGTAAGTTCGAATTTTACCATTAAACAATATATGAGATTGCTATGATATTTTAAAAAATATTTAGAAACCCTAAAATAGCGCACCAAAAATTGTAAATAATTATTAAACAGCCTTTCTTTTATATTACTCATGAACAAACTAATGATTTCTTTTCTTTATCATCTAAATATTAGAAATAATGATTTAAGGAAACTTATTTAGAAACTCAATTACAACATTTTTTTTTGTTGACAATTAAAAACATATTATTAAAATGAAAATAGCATGTAAAGAAAAATTTATAATAGTATATTCTTTTTAGAGAGAACTTTAAATGCTTTTAAAAACCATCAACAATCACATAAGTCTACCACGTTCGACCAACTTTAGTAATATAAATGTGGGACAAAGGGAGAGGAGAAATGAGACTAGTGTGGAGAAATTGTTTGCAATTGTTTGAGAAGCACACATATAAAGTTGCTTCTATGTTTCACAAGTTTTGTAGGTGTAAAAGAGAGAACTTGTGTTCACCGTATCTAGAGTATTCTCGAATTCCAAGATTGATTAAGTTCAGAGAGTGTGACAATAGGAATTTATGTTCTGAGACTTGAGTTTGGTCTAAACTTCTTCATAAGATACTTAGGCAAGATAAACAAATCTCTACTCTCTTTGAAACCTCTTCCCAAGTACAATCAATAACACCATGAAACTACACCGCATCACTCTCCTTCTACATCAGTGTTGATGATGATGCTTTATTCATGATTCATTCCGAGCAGCTGCAAGAGTACAATCCTCATGATGTGCAACCAGAGGTACCCAAAAAAGCAGTTACAATCATCACTTAGAAAGAAACACTAAACATGAGCAAATGTCCATGACACAAGGTCTATATGGAATATATAAAATGTACAATTAGACCAACTCTCACATTTAGACAACTGATAAATTTTGTCACCATATACAAAGTATACGGATTGAAAAATAAACTTTGGAGTTGAATATTGTCACTTACCAATTCCGTATTCCTTTCCATATGGACAATATATAACTGAATATGAAAAGATCAAAGAATATGCTAAAGACTAATTAACCTATGTAACATACCTATAAATACTCTTGCACATGAAGATTTTTTTTATCCCGTGAATGTGTCATAAAATATGCTAAAACTCTATTTATTTTTAACTAAATACTTTACAAGTCTTCTAGATATCATAAGCATGTTCGTATATGTCATGGACATTTTCGTAACTAAAAATAGAGCTTTAAAAGCTTTTGATGGTATTTCATAATATATATTTTTAAAAGTTTTTATTTACAATTTTAGAAGAATTTTTCTTAACAAATATTTTGACTATTTTTATATATATTTTATGGCTATTTAAACAATTTATATTTATTTTAATTACTTAGATATGTTTAGTGATTTATGTCTAATTTAGGTCATTCGACGTAAATGAATATAATTGTACTCCCTATATATTGACGTATTACTCTATAAGAAAATTACGAATTATAAAAAAAAAAAAAAATTCATCACTAACCCAACATCATGATAAATGTATCTAAAAGAAATCTCAAATCCATTTTCTGCTCAATGTTCATTATATGCATAGTTGTGTTACCTTTGATTTGTTGTGGAACTCTTCAACAAGATGCAATAATTCCGGTGATGTTTCCTCGCGTAAGGCTCACTATTCAAAACGATAACGACTATCTTCTTGGAGTATATTGTAAATCTAAAGACGATGATCTTGGTTTTCACATTCTTGCTAAAGGTAAATCAATTGGTTGGAAGTCTCGTGTGAATTATCCTAATTCAACACTCTTTTTTGTGGATTTAGCCAAGGACAAATAAACAAAGGCGTGTTCGATATTTACCGTGCGGAAAGAGATTTTTGGAGATGTAGAATTTGTACATGGAAAGCAGAAAATGATGGTCTTCATGGATATAGCGAGATGCTTAAGCGGGGTTCCATATTCTATAAATGGTTGAAATAGTATAAAATTGAGAAATTTAAGAACAAACTAACATGTAATGCGATTGATCATAATATAAATATAAGGATACCTTACAAGGGTAAAATTGTTTTCTAAGGGATAAGTTGTAATAAGATCATATCTACTCGGTTATGTTCATGAAGTCTAAATTTGTAGTTGTCTAAGAGCTAGAAAATCACTATGCAATATCGAAGAATTATTAATTTATTAATAATTATTATTAAAAATTATTTAACTAATTAAAAACTAAACTTTATAAGTTGGGAAAATTCAATATATAGACGATAACTAATAGTCATCTATAATTTTTTGGCTCTTCTGTTGCGGGATTGTGGCTTTTATCTTGTGTATTTTAAATTATGGCTTTTAAAAAAAAATGGTTTGGGTGTTTTATTATTATTGAAGAAAACCAACACAAAAGTTCATGAAGCAGGGACAATAAATAAACCAAAAACATCGATATCCATACACAGGGGGCGAGAGATGTTTAACGCATTGCTTCCCGAGCAATAAGATCATGTGACCATACTGGTCCTCCCGAAGCTAGATATGAACTGATGAATCTTCCATCCCGAGTGACACTCAACGCTATAGCACGAGTCGTTGAATTCGCTGTTTGCCGATTCCAATTTTAAAGGAACAAAACTCAAAATAACACCGGATTCTCTATGAATCTGATCAAGGATAACACAATATCTTAGCCTAATCAGAAGCTTTGTTCAAGGCGTCAAAAGCTGCACGACAATCAAGCCCAATCACTACCTCCGAGATATGTAGGTCTCGCAAACTTTGTAACGCCCATATAACACACCGTAGAAGATGAGGAAGCTAAGTAGAAAGATAAAGCTGACGAAGAAGTGTTTCTTGATCTTGAAAACGTACGGATATGACCAGAGAGAGAAGAGTTGTTGTTTTGATGATCCATGTTTGTGATTAATGTTTCTTTGAACAAGTCTTCTTTTTGTATTTAAAAAAATAAAAATGATATTTGGGCAAGGAATAAAACAAATAATTAGTTCGATTCTATCATGATGATGGATGCTTCTTTGGCCTTAAGTTCGTCTTTTACATCTCCCGGATAGTGAGTATGGACGACGTCGGAACTAATTTTGATTTTTTTTCTTAATGAAATTCTAAAAATTATACATTTAGATGGTAATGTTTTTATGAAGGGTTTCTCTCTACGTTTGACCAAAGAAAGGATTTTCCACGACAACAAGGACAAATAAAACTTATATTTTCTACGGATGAAAGAAATAATGTAGAAAAGTTGTCATCTGCCAATTAAAACATATAGTTTCTTGGAATTTTTTTCGTTCTCTTCTGTTTTCTGCGATTTGGCATTAGTAGGGTCTTCAACCAGCAAAACAGTTAAATCTTTACGAAAAGAATTTAAAAACATTCCGAATTTAAGCATTGGTGACGAAAAAAAGACTAATATAACATGTTTCTTTTCCTAACTTCGAAAAAAATATGGACCCACATATATATTTAAAATTCTTGTATAAAACAAAAAAAATTGATTGAATATATTAGTCCACAAGTTTTGTGTATGTGATTGTGTGGCAATCGGTGTCCTTTTCAGTTTTGTGAAATCGCTTTGTATGAAGAAGTTGGACGTGTTGAAAACGGGTCATAAAGCTGCTCCATCCTTTTTGTTCTAAATGTGTTAATGTGCTACAACCCTACAATTATACTATCAGTTTGGTACTCGTTTGTTTGGTAAAGGCAATGATTTAAATAAAATATAGTCACATTATAAACAAATGGTCGTTGAAGTCTATACTTATAGAATTAATTACCATTTAGTTTTGCTTAGTAATAACATCGCAAGAAGATAGTCGTTTGTTTTGAATTGTGAACCTTATGCCAGAAAACATCACTGGGATTATTATTGCATCTTGTTGAAGAGCTTCGCAACAAATCAAAATATCACAACTATGCATATAGTGAACCTTGAGATGAAAATGGATTTGAGATTTCTTTGAGATAAATTTATCATGATGGTTGGTTAGTGATGAAATTGTTTTCTTTTAGTTCATAACTTTTTTATAGAGTAATATCAATATATAAGGAGTACAATGAAATTCATTTACGTCAAACCACAACATGTAATATTATCTAACCAATTTTTCATAGATTTCATTCTTTCTTTTTTATAATAAAATTTCAATCAATGGAAACGGAAGCGAAGAACATAGTTATGATTGACCAAATAGAACATTCCTTGGAATTCATACTTTTCTTGAACGTTCTAATACACTTTTAAATGTTTGATTAGAAAAATGGTCATTTAAACCTCCAACTTTCAAATTTAGACCATTTAAAGCACCAATTTTTTTCTTTTTTTCTTCTTGTTTTTTTTTTCTCTTCTCTCATTTTGCTTCTTATGAAAACAACAAAATTAATTCAAAATGAGGTTACCACGCTGTTTTTTAGCATAAAAAAGAGCATACGGAGACTTGTTTGACTATGTAGACTAAACTATGTTTTGGGAAATAATGCAAACTATATATATTCAATTTGTTTTTTAGAGTTAAAAAAAATAACGCATTTGTAATATGAGTTCAATATAGTTATGTAAGTGACTGAAACAAATATATAAACTGAGATTCCCAATGTGTTGGGATTCTCGGTACATGTTGGTTCAGAACTTCAGATATAGATTCTGGCACATTGACCATTAGTTTAGCTAAGACACTTGAGAGTTATTTTGTTAATCTAATCAAGACTAAGCAAATAATTGGATACTGACATGATTGATTAACTTATGGTTTTATTTTGATTAGTGTGTATTGCAATTAGCTAGTGGAGAATAAAGTTTATGTTGTTTTATGTATAAACATGTTAGGACACAAGTATGGGGGACACTGTCACTTCAATTTGCAGATTCGATACATGTTTTTCAATGAAAAATAAAGCAAATTTATATACTTTTATAAACTCATTTAGTGGATGCCTATTAGAAGTCCATGTTCTAGAATATCCATAAACCCTACTTCTTCTCCAAGTGTTGTATCATACATATATCTTTTATTCTCTATGGAATAAGACACCAATTCCTATTCTCCTCTTATTCACAACACGTTATCGGCACGAATTCTAACTCGCTGAGCAAACCCTATTCACTGAGTAAAACCCTAGCCGCATAAACACAAAAACCTAATCGACATTGTTTAACAACTCCAACTTAGTTATACTTTTCTCGATATCTCCACTAAAATTATACGGCACCATCTTCGTTCCAAACGATATCCATCTCCGAAAGCATTAATCAAGATAAGTACTCATATTACTTATATCTTGCTATGTCCACTTACTACATTATAACCACATCCACAGTACGATTTACTCCACGTTTTTCTATGACTTTATTGCTTAAAGTGGAATATGATTTTTTCTATGACATCTTTTGTTTATAGTTTTTAACACTAGTTGGTTTGGTTATTTGTCAGATGCATTTAATTATATGCAAATCGTTGATTTGGAAAACGGTTCGTCAAACTTTCTAACCTCGATGCGATCTCCGATTTCAATCTCTCAATCCTCCAAAGTCATCATAATTCCAATCAAGATAAGTTTTACTTATGACTTTAGGATTATATTTTATCAATTTTGGCAAGAAAAATTATTAAGCATAAGCTACATTATTAAGCATAAGGTACATCGTTTATTTTTTCTAAACCAGTAAATCTTAAACAAGTCAATTGGTTTTATCGTTTTAAGTTACATTTTTATTTTATGAGTTGATTTCGATTCGTAATTTAACAACATACACATGTTGGGTCATGGATCATGTATGTCTATTGATCGAATATCATACTCATGTTTTATTTAATCGATTTTGATAAGTTTGATTTCGTGATTCGATAACATACACATGTTGATTTATAAATCATGTATGTCTATCATTCTCACAAATCATACTTATATATACATATTAATTATTTTACTAATACGCTTTCTCTTATGATTAATCTATATAGTCATTAGTGCTTTTCAATCTTTATTATAAAGGCATGCAATATGTAAACATTATTTTATTTCCAATCTTTACGATTTGTTCTTATAAGAGGCAAAGTCAATTTCATGATATTCATGTATGAATCATGATCGAATAACTGACTTTGTCATTATTTTTGGAAGAAAACACCTAAAAAAGGGAATTATATGGTGTTAATACGACTTGTATTTAGTCTTGATTGAATAGGATGATCAATAATAATATCTTTGTTCATCGTGAGATTCAATTCGAAATATATGAACCTGAAGTTTCATATTTCTAGAGAGACAACTAGAGAATCTCACATAGACCATAAGTGACAAATTCAGAAAATTATGATCAATGTTTGAGTATAATATCGAGGGTGAGAATAAGAGAATTTCACAAAGACCATAAGTGACAAATCCAGAAGATTATGATTGCTATTTGATTATGAAAGTTCACTAAGGTGATATATCTAGAAGATTACATTCACCGTTTGACCATAAAGATTTTATTCAAAACAATTCTTAAAGAAAAGGTGTGATCACGAGAATGTGGTATTTCCTAAAGCCTAAAATGATTGGTTGATATAACCTACAAGACTTGAAGTCTTTAAGTGAATATAATTCACCTATGTTCAGAATTACTTGCAATTTAATACCTCTAAGAGAGACATACTTAAACTTTCATGCAAGTAATGTTGTCATGCAAATGCAATTTGTGAAAATAGATTTAAGAAGTTTTTAAAACTAATATCTTATATGAATGACACTGAACAAAATAATGAGCTATTGATAAAAATCATAGATCATGTATTGGTTGTTAAGCTTCATTCCCTAAGCGAATGTGACATCATATACTAAGGAAGAAAAGGATAACCATAATAATATTTGTCAAGGAAATTGCTATATAATTGGTCGTAAATGTGAAAGTGGATATGAATGTGGTCATGGTCAAGATCGAGATCAAGATCGAAGAGTCTCTATAAGGAACTCATATTTTCACTAGAAGTGAGAAAATAAATATGGTAATAAGTCAAAGATATTTGAATCATCTAAAAATAAAAGAATCTAATGATAGTACAAGACAAGGTAGTATAAAGCTTATAGAATGCATAAGAAGAGCATATATGTGAATGCTCCAGAAGAGCATAAGGGAATGTTATTGATTCTAAAAAGGGATTCAATATAAGATTGATAAAATCAGTGTTATCATCTCGAGGGGGAGAGTTAAAGAATCTCACATACCATAATAAGTGAAACATCCAAAAGATTATGTTCACACTAAAACTAAGTAAATGAATCCAGAAGATTCATAAGACTATATTCATACGAATCCTTCATAACATAATTTTATGAGATTTTTTAGAAAAAATCATGTTGAGACAATAAGTAAAGGAAATGTAAATATCTTTAAATTACAAGTATTTCCCAAGAGCAAAAGTATTTACGTGAAACTACTTGTATTTTGTATTACACAAAGATTCGTATAAAGGAGATGAAAAGATATAGTAAACCAAAAGTTTACTAAATATATTTTTATTTGGCATGAATTGGTTAGACCATTACGATTCAATAGTAATGCGAAAAGTAATATATGTAAACAATCATTGAAGAACTAGAATATTCTTCATAATGATTTGTCATGTGTTGTTTGCTCATAAGATAAACTAATATATGGTTTTCATGAGGCTAATAGAATTGGAATCTATTAATTTTCTAGAATGTTGAGATGTTGCAGGGCTGATCACCCATCGTGCATCTTAATAACTCTAGTGAATTTATGAGCCTTTGATGATTAGAACATCCATTGGGATAAATGTTGAACATCCATTGGGATAAATGTTGAACATCCGGTAGCACATGTTCATACATAATTCGCATCATGCCAATAAATAATCAATATTTGTCCCCTATTGTAATTGGTTTTGGGTCATAACCAGTTATTTTCCATCTAGGATTTTGGATGTACAATATACATTTCTGTTTCCACCACAGAGTTTTAAGATGGATCCTTAAATAAAGATGGGAATATATGTTGGATATAAATCTCCATTGATATTAATAATCTAGAGTCATCCTTGAAAGATTTAAGTAAGGCATGATTTGTAGACTATAATAAGTCAGTCTTTCCAACATTAGGGGGAGAAAATAAACAGCTGAAAAAAAAAATAAGTTGGAATGAATTATCATTGATCATCGGACTAAAGAATGTAATTAGAAGTCCAAAGGATAATTCATTTCCATAGCTTATAACATTGATTGCCAGATGCTTTTGATGACCCATATAGAGTAATAAAGTCATATACCAGTTGTAATGCTCCAATTAAAATTGATGTCCCAGAAGGACAATATCAAACTGCTAATGAGTCTAAAGATTGCATGAAGCGTAATAGACCTATTTGATTACAAAGTAAACATCCTCAAAAAGAAAAGGAGCATAATTCACAATGGTTAAATTGAGGAAACATATATAATAAATTATCTCCAGAAGAGAAACATGACATAGAAAGAAATTCAGGTACCTGAGAATAAAGAGATCTCAAATAGTAAAGTCGTTCATGTCATGTCTGAATAAAATGGAATCGAAAAGCAAAATCGACGTCGTAATATTTTTGCATGCATTGAGAAAGCAGTTGATATTATGAAAAAGAGGATCACGAAAGTTTATTGAAAAGTATACACAAAGTAATGATTGGCCAATCATAGAAAGGAAGAAATAAACTTATAATTATAATCTCTTGTAGAGAATTTTGGACCAGTAGTCCACACACCTGAAGTGTAAAACCAGTGGAAAATAAACAAGTCTTTATGTGAAAGAACAATGAAATTTTTTTTTCACAAGATCTTGAACTTATTATGAAGAGATTTACTCTCTTGTGGTGGATGCAACTACTTTCAAGTTCTTTATTAATTTGGTAAGAAAAGAAATGACTTGATTTATGTTTAAAGGATATAGTCCATATCCTATTTATACGACCCACTAGATAATGAAATTTATATGAAAATACATGAAGAATATATCCTTGTAGGATTAATGATATCAAAAGTATACCGGAAACTCTAGTTATTCGGTCAAATTAAAGCAATTATGTTGGGGTATGACATGAGATTGGATTTCACATTGTTAATCAATGTACCCATGTATATCTATTATAAGTAGTACGATGATAATAGTTTATTAAATCATTGGATAGTGATATTTATATGAAATTCCCAAAATGATTTAAATTGGTAGAAGCAAGCTCATTTTGGATTTTAAGAGTTTATACACTGTTTACGAGATTTGGAAAGGATTTGTTATAATGTATATTGTTGATTTCAACATCACTAGAATTCCTGAAGAGATTCATATACTGTGGAATATATAAGATATGATTTGGGAATATATTTTGGAGAGAAAAAGTTATCTTTAGATATCCCATCTAGTGAAAGAAATGTTATCTTAAAAGATCCTTGAAGGATATTACAGAAAAATGTTCATCTATATTTGGTCTTGAAATATATGTATGACAAAACGAAAAGTAAAATATAATAGCTTTTACCAAAAGAGCTAGAACATTATGTACAAGACAAATGTTTAAAAAATTGTACATATATGAGATTTAGGCATGAAGTCTAAATAGACCAAAATATGTCTTCTATAAGAAAAATATGTTGTGGATGAGAAGTCCAACATATGAGTTCGTTCATTAAAGCGATGCTTATGATAATTTCAAAAGAGATAAGTATATATGATCATAATTCATCTTTTGAAGAAGATGTTTCCGAGGGGGAGATATATAAAGATGTGTGTGGATGTACTCTTTTTTCCTTATCATAGTTTTATCCCATAGGGTTTTTCTATGACAAAGTTTTTAACGAGACATCAAAGAACACACAAATGATAGACACTTATAGAGAAATATTATCATTATAATGAAAGTCTATCAATCTCCCAGAAACATGTCATCCATGAATGATATCTAGAGAGACAAAGAGAATGATCCAGATGAATCATCTAGAAGACCGATGAGTTGCAGAAGAATGGCGATGTACATGTTCTAAAGGTTGTTCAAGTGAAATTTTGGCAGACTTATTTTCAAGACACTTCAAACTACTACTTTCAAGAAACAAGTTTGCAGCATCAAGAAGATCTCAAGTTATGCACTCATCATGGGGAGTAAAAGCGCGTTGCACTCTTTTTCCTTAACTATGGTTTTGTCCCAATTGGGTTTCCTGGTAAGGTTTTAATGAGGCAACATCTTATGCGTATTAGGATTATTTTTACTCTAATGGCATCCAATGGGGAGTGTTATAAACCCATTTAGTGGATGCCCATTAGAGACTCATGTTCTAGAATATCCATATACCATACTTCTTCTCCAAATATTGTATCATACATATATCTTTTATTCTCTATGGAATAAGACACCAATTCATATTCTTCTCTTATTCACAACATATACATATTTATGCCAAAGTACTTCATTCGTTCTTATTTTAGCTGCTTTTTTCATGTTAGAAATGTGATTTCCTTTTTTTGTCCTTCCAAAAATTCTTGACATTTTCTTCTTCTGAAATTTTGACGGTTTATTTCTCCTCTCGTCTTTGCTTCTTATAAAAGAAAAACAAAAAAAAAGAATTCATTGGCAAAAAATCTCAAATCGTTTTTCAAAAGAAAAAAAATATCTCAACTCTTCCATGTGAATAAATAATAAGTATTATCAGAGCCGTGACTAGAGATTAAGAGGCCCGAGGCGAGACTAATTATTAGAAAAAATTACCATAATTTTTATATAAAATAAATAATAAATATTTCATCGCAAACAAAAGTAAAAAATAAATGACTAATTCTAAAATAATATTTTTCTTTTTTTTTTGCAATAGAATTACTAACCAAATTTTCAAAAGCAATATTTTTAACCAATTTTCTTTTGATAGAATCGTCAACAATATCGGATAAACGATCCATAAGTTTAAATAACAATCATTTTTCATCTTCGATTAAGAAAAGTGAAAGATGAAGCGGCTGAATATAATCCTAGATTTATTTGTTTGATTATGTTCAACTTATAATTAGTTGTTATTTTTAATAATCTTCAAACTAAGTCTTTTTGTCACATTACAATTATTATTAATTGTAAGTTTAATAAAAATTTAGGCCTCTAATTAATTGCTAATGGTAAGTTTAATAAAATTTTGGGTCTATATTTATGTTTTAATAATAGGTTTATAAAATTTATGGCCTCTAATTTGTTGCTAATGGTAGATTTAATAAATTATGGGCATCTAACTAACTATTAATGGTAAGTTTAATAAAATATTGGGTCTATACCTTTTTTACAAAAAAATTGGGTCACATGTCAATGTCTCTAAAATTTAGTCATAGCCACGGCCCAGAGTATCATGATAACATCATTACCACACATTTTGTTAATGTTAAATAACTTTATTACGTACCACAACTGACACTGTTGTAAGAGAGTGTCGTATAATGAAGCACGTGCAATCTTATTTTCATTTCTTGAAATTACTGATTCAATTCTTATGTACCAATAAATGTTACAAATGACAAAAGAAAAGGAAATCACATATTTAACATGAAGAAAAAGTAGCAGTATATAAATGATAATTTAGGCGGTCTTAAAATTCGATCTATCGAATAGATGTTTATTTTTATTTTCTTTTGAAATTTTGATGGTTTATTTCTTCTCTCTCGTCTTTGCTTCTTAAAAAGAAAAACAAAACCAAAAAAGAATCCACTCATCTCAAATCGTTTTTCAAAAGAAAAAAAGAAAAGAAATCTCAAATCTTTTTTTGCCTCAATGTTTACTATTTCCATAGTTGTGATATATTTGAGTTATCATGAAACTCTTCAACAAAATGGAAAACTAATCCGAGTGATAAATCCTCGCATAATGATAAATCTTTGTTTTGTTACTCTTCAACAAAATGATAATAAGTCTTCACATAATGATCACAATTTCACAACTTTTTCAGAACTCCCTCTTTTGGGCTTAGAACCCTCTTTTCAGAATAGAGACTTTGGTATTACTAAAAATATAAGGTTTCCGCTCAATTCCCTTTGATTTAAGCTGAGAGATCCGTTACTGTTCACTTTATTAGGGTTTGTGTTCTTGAGAGGAGCTTGACTTTTTCAAATTAGAGGCTGTAAAGTGAGAGGTTTCTGAGAGCCTAGGCTACAATTGGAAGTTGTCAAACTTAGGAAGCTTTGAAATTCATTCTGAAGACGAACAGGATGTCTTCGAGCATAGACAGAGTACTTTTGGCTTTGAAGATCAATGATGTTGATGAGCCGTACGAGTTACCTGATGAACCAGAGTATTGTTCAGTGGAAGAGAATAAACTAAGCGTGATAGGAAGAACTTTGAATCCAACTCACCAAAGTATTTCAGATCTGATAAGGGATATGCCCAGAAAATGGCAACTGTATGAGAAGGTTCACGGAGTGGCTCTTTCGGCAGAGAAGTTTCAATTCTTCTTTAAGGAGGAAGCGGATATGGAAGAGGTTCTCAACAAAGGGGTTCACACGTATAATCAGTGGTCACTGGCTATAGACAGGTGGATGGAGTCGCCTCCGGCTGATTATCTCCAGACCATTTCGGTTTGGGTCCAACTCCGCAATATACCGGTAAACCATAGGACTTATCTTTCTATTAAAGACCTAGGGGGCTTTGCTGGGAAGGTCACAGAAGTTGCTTTTGATCCCCTAAAAGCACAGAGCAGAGAATATGTTAGAGTAAGAGTTGAGTTGGATGTCTCTAATCCGGTGAGAAGAGAAAAAGTAGTTAACGTCCCTAGAGGAGGAGGCAAGACGACGGTGAGATATGATTTCGAGAGACTACAAAAGAGATGTTATACTTGTCAAAGATTGACGCATGAAGAAGAAAGATGTCCTATATTCCTCAACAAGGACCTTCTATTATCAGAGGAGGAATTGAGAAAGGTAGGCAAGGATAAATCAGGAAAGGCTAATGTACTAAAGGAAGATGATCCTTTGTTTGGGGTTCTTAGGGAGGACCAAGTGGGAATCAATCCTTTGACAGGAAGACCCAGAATCAATCCTGAAGTACTGGAAGGTCTGAGAATCTATCTCCTGACAGAAGAAGGGCCAGAGAAGATAGTTAAAGAGCAAAGAGTGAAAAGTTCCATTGAGGAACTAACCAGAGATCCTAGAGGGCATAGAGCTCTAACCCAGGACCCTATACCAATCCTATCTAAGGATGTAGACAAAGGGAAGGGTATAGTTTTTACCTATGGGCAGGAGGATAAGGAAAAGGGTACAAAGGAGCACACACACAAGGTTAAGGTCACCTCCCCTCAGGAGGGGTGGAAAGAGGCAGTTGAGGGTAACCCCAATGACGCAAACCCCTTCTCATGCAGTCCAACGGGTTATAGAATCGGCTTGTCAGAGGCTGGTTCTTCCGGGAATGCGAGGAAGAAGGGGAAGGCGAGAAAAAGACCGCATATGAATAACAGGAAACCTCGAGGAGGTACGGCAGGACCTTTGGCCACCATTGATGAGAAAAAGAAAGGGTTGCTGGTAGGGAAGATGGGAAAAAGAAAAGCAGAAAAGGAAGCAGGGGAGCTGGAACCTGAGTCACACAAACACAAGCAGGCCACAAAGGTTAAGGATTGGGAGATATCACAAACAGCTATGAGTAGCAAAACCGAGGTAGTACCAAGTGAGGGACTTTCCACAATCTAATGAGCCTCTTCAGCTGGAATTGCCAAGGATTGGGGCGGCCTCAAGACTTGGTCTTTCCAAGACTCAAGGAGATACGTAAAAAATATTTTCCTGAGGTAATGTTTGTGATGGAAACTAAAAATACTAGAAATATAGTAGTAGACCTGCAAGAATGGTTAGGTTATGATCGTGTTCATACGGTAGAGCCAAGAGGTTACAGTGGAGGTTTGGCTCTCTTTTGTAAGAAATCTTCGTCTTTAGATCTTTTGTATGCAGACAAGAATATAATGGATTGTCATATCCAGTTGGGTACTTTTTCCTTCTTTGTTACATGGGTGTATGGAGATCCAATTCAAAAAGAGAGACACAAAGTTTGGGAAAGAATCACACGGATAGGTATTGGAAGGTTAGGGAGTTGGTGTATGCTAGGAGACTTTAATGATCTTCTTCATAATGGGGAAAAGATAGGAGGAATATCAAGATCCTTAGAATCCTTTGAGAATTTTGGGAACATGATTGCGGCTTGTGGGATGACTGACCTTCCAAGTCATGGTAATGGGTACACATGGGGAGGTTGGAGAGGTGATTGGTATATCCACTCTAAACTGGACATGTGTTTTGGTAATAAAGAATGGTACAACATGTTTCCAGTTTCAAATCAGGTCTTTATGGATAAAAGAGGGTCAGACCATCGACCAGTTAGAGTCAATTTGTTAGCTTCACAAGAGGCATACAGAGGGCAGTTCAAGTTTGATAAAAGAATGTTGCATAAGCCAATGGTCAAAGAAGCAATAGAGAAAGCTTGGAAAGCTCAGGGTTACAGAAACGCTCCCCCTATCTCAGAAAAGATAAGAAATTGTAGAAAGGCCTTAAGTAACTGGAAAAAGAGGAACAACAACAATGCTACTGATAAAATCCAGCAGATACAGGTAGCTTTGGAGTTGGAACAATCGTGCATTAGCCCTTCCACAAGGGAGATCAACAAGCTTAAACACGATCTGATGGCATCATACAAGGAAGAAGAGAGTTTTTGGAGCCAAAAGAGTGAACAACATTGGTTAAAGGAAGGAGATGGGAATACAAAATACTTCCATGCCTCAGTGAAAGAAGTCAGGGGTAGGAATACTTTGGAGATTTTGATGGACACAAAAGGAAATGCACAAAGAGGAGAAGCTTCAAAGGGAGAGGTCGCGTCAGAGTACTTTACCAAACTCTTTACCTCAACCAATCCTGACGATTTCCAATTCATCTTTGAAGGGTTCCCTGCTAAAGTAACTCAGGCTATGAATGAAGATCTCACCAAGAAAGTGACTAAGGAGGAAATTAAAGAAGCCTACTTCTCGGTCAAGGCTACAAAAGCTCCTGGGCCAGATGGAATGACTGGTATGTTTTTTCAGCAGTATTGGGAGGTGATTGAAGTACAAATTACAGAGGAGATCCAAAAGTTCTTTGAGACAGGCAGGTTTCCTTCAGAGTGGAACTATACACACATATGTCTCATTCCCAAGATAGTAGGAGCTACGAGAATGCAAGATTTACGACCCATTAGCTTATGCTCAGTTGTTTACAAGGCCATCTCTAAGATCTTGGTTCGAAGACTCAAGCCTTACCTTGCTGAGTTGGTTTCACCTTGCCAATCTGCGTTTGTCTCGGAGAGACAAATTTCTGACAACATTTTGGTTGCTCATGAGGTTATACATGGTCTGAGAACTCACAACACAATCTCCAAAGAGTACATGGCCATTAAATCTGACATGTCAAAAGCTTTTGACAGGGTGGAATGGAATTACCTTAAAGCATTATTGGTAGCAATGGGGTTCCACATAATATGGGTGAATTGGATTATGTTTTGTGTCTCCACAGTGACTTACTCTGTGCTTATCAACAATCAAGCCCATGGGGTGATAGTGCCACAGAGAGGGCTTAGGCAAGGTGATCCTTTATCACCTTTTCTTTTTGTCCTTTGCACTGAAGGTTTATCACACATGTTAAACAGAGCAGAGAGAGAAGCCACAATCTCAGGACTCAGATTTTCCCTTACAGGTCCATCCATCCATCATTTATTGTTCGCAGATGATTCTTTGTTTATTTGCAAGGCTGACCAAGAGGAATGTGAGTCTTTCAAAAGGATAATGGACTTGTATGAGAAAGCTACTGGTCAGATTATAAACTTGGATAAATCAACTATCACTTTTGGAGAAAAGGTGGAAATCCAAACTAAGCTTCTAGTACAAAAGTCTCTGGGAATTATGAAGGAAGGAGGATCAAGGACTTATTTAGGGCTACCAGAGTGCTTCAGTGGTTCTAAAGTGGAGATGTTAGGGTATATCCGAGAGAGCTTGAAATCCAGATTATCAGGTTGGTATGCAAGAACTTTGTCTTTAGGGGGAAAAGAGATTCTGCTTAAATCAGTGGCGATGGCAATGCCAGTTTACGCAATGTCTTGCTTCAGATTACCAAAGACAACGTGCTCCTCCCTAGCAAGTGCCATGGCTGACTTTTGGTGGCAATCTACTGAGGAAAAAAGGACTTGTCATTGGTTAAGTTGGGACAAGCTTTGTTTGTCTAAAGAAGAAGGAGGGCTGGGATTTCGGGACATAGAATGCTTCAATCAGGCACTGTTGGCGAAACAAGCTTGGAGACTCCTTCAAAATCCCCTTAGCTTGATTGCAAGATTGTTACAAAGCAGGTACTTCGAAGAGGGAGAATTCCTAAAGGCAGCATAAGGAACAAGACCTTCCTTTGGTTGGAGGAGCATTCTGCATGGGAGATCTTTATTGATGAATGGGTTAACAAAGCTAATTGGTAATGGAAAATCCATTTTTGTATGGAGTGATCCATGGCTGGGAGAGGAATTCCCAAGGATTCCATTGATGAAAAACATTTTGGTGGATCTTAACCTGAGAGTCTGTGATCTATTACAATCTGATACAGGCACTTGGGACCTTGTTAAGCTCCAAGATTTGTTTTATCAACAAGATATAGACTTAATGTTGAGGAAGCAACCGGTTATAATGCAAGCTGATTTTTGGATGTGGAAGTACAACAAAAGTGGTGACTATACAGTGAAATCAGGGAACTGGTTGGCAAATACAGAAAAGCATGGGATGCTAATTCAACAAGCAAAGGCTCTTCCCTCCCTGACAGGCATCAAAGACAAGGTTTGGAAGATGAAGGCACCACTTAAGATTAAATCCTTCTGGTGGAAATCTCTAAGTGGTGCAGTTCCTGTGGTGGACAAAATTCGTTCAAGGGGTATAAAATTGGACGAGAGATGTCAGACATGTGGTTATGAAGGAGAATGCATCAATCACGTCCTCTTCCTATGCCCTGCAGCGAGACAACTATGGGCTTTGTCAGATGTTCCAGGCCCTTATGAAGGCTTTGAATCAGGCTCAATCTATTCTAATGTGGATTATCTTTTGAAGTTGCAGGGTTCTAGCTCCATTCCCCTAAACATAAGAAGATCAATCCCTTGGATAGTTTGGTACATATGGAAAAACAGAAACTCCCTGTTCTTTGAAGGAAAAAGATTTTGGCCTGCGGAAACTAAGAGGAAATACATGGAGGAATCCGAGAAGTGGTTCCTAGCACAACAAGTGGATCAAGAAATCTCAAAAAATGAAGGTGTAGAAAAGATTAGGAGATCCGGTTGGTCACCCCCTCCGTTAAACTGGACAAAATGCAACATAGGATACTCTTGGTCTAAGGAAACTCTATCTTGTGGAGGTGCTTGGGTCCTTAGAGACGAATATGGGAAAGTTAGGTTGCATAGCAGGAGACTTTTCTCCGGTATGTCCAGTATTCTTGAAGCTCAGAAAGAAGTGTTATCCTGGGCAATGTCGAGCATGGTGGACCATAAGATAGACAAGGTAATCTTTGCAGTGCAGTCACCAGAGCTGGTTGGTGCTATTTTGAGGCCTATTGCTTGGCCTTCTTTTGTGCCTCATACAGTTTCAGTCAATAGGATTTTGAAAGCTCTTATCAATTGGAGGCTTCAAGTGGAAGATTCAACAAAGAATAGAGGTGCACATCTCATTGCTAATAGTGCAATTAGGGATTCTAGACTACATTCTTATGTTTCAAGAGGTAGTCCCTTATGGCTAAAAGAGCTTTTTGACAATGAGAGTGTTCTTACCTCTACTTAGTGTTTATCCAATTTTTGTCCCATATATTTGGTTTTTGATGGTCTATAAGGCCTTAAATATCCATTGTATGGTGAAGGGTTAGTGGTTATGTTAGTGAGAAGTTTTCATTTGGATTGTAAGAACTTTTGGCTTGTATTTAGTCCAATATACCCGATGGAAGAAAAAAAAAATGATCACAATTCAAAATCTAGAGGTGAACAAGTAATGTACATTGACTAAACCGGAAAAATTAATCAAAATCAGTATGAACCGAACCGGAACCAAAACCAAAACCAAAACCAAACACATCATTCAATCCCATCGAGTATCGAGCTCCGATCTGCTTTTTCTTCTCCGGGAAGAAAATCAAAAGATGAAGGTGAGAGTTGTGTATCGTAAAGTGTCCGATTACATTCGTTACGATCTCAAAGAAATCGTCTTACCTTCTTCTCTTCCTGATCCTCCTCACTTTGTTAAACGCCGTAAATTGACTTGGCACGAACGATTCCTCGTGAGTCTCTCCTTTCTTCATTTCTTGTAAATTTCTAGTTTTGGGGTTCTGGGTATTCACAATTGGGTCTGTTTAGTCGACCCGAGTTTTGATTTCGTTATATATGGAGAAGAAATGTGAGATTTCTCTTGTTTTGAGCAAAAAGGTTCTTCCTTTATTGTGTGTGAACACTTGTCACTATTTTCAGAGTAATTGTTGTTTTCTCATGTAGATGAAATGAATCTAGTGCTTTACCATTGTGTGAATCATTTGATTTTTTTGTAAGTTTAGGTGTTGAAGGAAGCTTCAAGGCTTTATGCTGCAAGCTGGGTAAGAGATATAGGTCCTGAGCTTCGTCCAAATGATTATAAGAAGCATGGTGATGAAGAACCTAAAAAGACAGTCCAAGAGACAGAGAAAGAACCCTCTGTTTTAGAAGATCTTGGTAACAACTAGCTCTTATGCTATTGTACAAGAGTAGAAGATCTTTATAATGTATTGTCTATCTGTTACTGATTATTGCTTGTTTATACAGCGGTAGCTGCAAGAGGTGGTATGGAGACTTTAAGGCCTGCTTTACATCGTTTGTACATGACAAGAGCTTCTCAATATAAAGATGCTCTTACAAGTTTTATACAAGGTTACCATGAGGGTTTGCAACAAGTTATGCAGAAGAAAGAAGAGCCTGAAGTCCCTGCAGATGAAGCTGACAAGTCTAAAAAGCAACCTGATCTTTAGTTAGCTTTAAAAACAGGATTTTCATTATGTGAATTGCGAGTTTGTACTTAGCTAGATCTTGGTTTCTTTGATTGTATCACAAGAAGCAAGAGATTTTTATCAACGACCTACTCTTTTACGCACAGTGTAGCCTATTTGTGAAGCAACTCTTAGAAAATAAGCTTGACACATGTTCTTCATAGGTCTAAATTCCAGTTTTGATCAGAACCTGATGATATATTTTCATGGGATTGGTTCCTTTTACAGTCTTATTCAGATTCCATTTCTCTAGGACTTTTTCTGAGCAACAAGCTGGCTCATTGCAGGGACTCAGGTGTGGGTAAGACTCTATTCTAATGTAAGACTTTTACTAGTGCTTGTAATCTGTTCAACTTTTTTGTTATTACCCTATACACATTTTTTCTTCCCATGTTAAAAGCACTATTGACATTAACCAATGCATTGTAAGTGGATTTAAATCCATGCTATCTGTAATAGTCTACCATAATGCTGTTGCAGAAAAAGTTGGCTGGACTATAGAAAGTTGTTAAAAAGCATTAGATATCAGATAGATTTCAGGGGAAAAGCTGAGTAGTCAGTTTCATATCTGTACTTTAAGTCTTGTTATGATCATAACTTTATTTGCAGGACGAACCCTTATTGCAGGAGGAGGCCACTGAGAGTCTCTTAAGTCTTAACTATAGCCAAAAGCTTCAAAGACTAGTGATAATGGCACATGGTAGAGGGTCCCTCTCCCACTTGCAAGAGCCACTAAACCATTGAGCGGAGATCAATTAGCCCTTCAAGTCAACAAGTAAGTATCTTTTCCTGAATCTTCATGGGCCCTTCGGAGAAAATTCACCTTTGGCTAAGTAAAGATTGAAACGAAAGTAGCTTAAAAACATATTTTGCATTACCTGTTGATTATCAACCTATGCTGTCAAGTCAACAAATGTGTCTGCCTTTATAGATTAGCACTTGTTAGTACTGCACTCAAAGATGGTACATGTGCGCATACAACCCGAGCATTTGTAAGTACTGAGTGGTCATTATAAGGTTGCATTGTTTCCAAAGAACTTTCTGTCTAATCATGATTTTAGCTTTACTTGCTTTGGTGCTATACACAGATAGTTTCGCCAGCTTCTTTTTGACAAAGCATCCACTTAAAGGTAATCTTCTTTTCTTTTACTCATAAGTCATAACCAAGCTATAGCTACCTCACTACCTATAGTTTCTGAGCAACAGGTTCTCTTAATCTAAAGCTGCCTTGTGATTAGTCCTTAGAGTCCCTTCTCTGACTAGAATTTCTGACTACATAAGAGAGTTAAGCCAATGCATATCACCGATAAATAACAGCTGATTAGAAAGTTAAATAGAGTCAACGATTAGAGTAAGCAGAGGATTCAGAAAACTTGTTAAACATCTAGAATTTTGCTTTTAGGGGATTCTCTGGAACAAATCCTTGGTTTTAGGTTGGATTTGATTGCAGTAACATAGGAAAGTTGTAAGTTTTAACACAAGACTGGTGATAAAACCATGAGTTTATGGCTGTTAAATCCATGTTTTAGTGATCTAATTGGATTTAAAATGAAGAAGAAAATATGTAAGTGTTAAAGATGTTATTGGAGCATACTACAATCTCTTTTTGGAAGCACATGGTGGTGGATAAACTGATCCAATGATTGATTTTTTCATGTATACATGAGAAAAGATAAATGTTGAAGAGCACTAAAAGAAGCAGTACATGAATAGACAATCGCTTTCAACAGATGATTCACTGTTCCTCTGACCTTAGTACATTGTTCTTGTAAGTCTTCTTTTTCACTTTTTGTCCAAACAAAAAATTTGTAGACTCTCAGTTCTCAGATGTAAGATACATTTGATTTGATTGATTTGATATTTTGTTACCATATTTTTACTAAACCAAGCCTTACATTTTTTGGTTTCATCTCTCAAAATTTGCAAGTTTTGCTATGCCATTGTTGACAAAAGTGAGAAGTTATCAAGAAGATAGTAAAAAGGGTAAAAAAAAACTTAAACACGGTATAGTAAACTCCACAACAATAAACATCATTTTGGTTTGGTCCTACTTTTATTTCCAACTATCTATAATAATCTCAACAATTTGCCATTTTCATTATTCACCAAAGGTTAAAAAAAAAATCATCATCATCAGACAAGTACAAATCTCAACATGATGTATATGTGTGTACATTCATCATGAGATGTATATTTTGATGTTACAATTTACTCTTCTCTGACTTTGGAAGTAAAAGAAAAACAAATCTTTTTCCTCAAATTCAGAGATTTTTTTTTTCATTTTTTCCAAATTAGTTACATACAGTACGGAAACTAAAGAGATATTTATTTAAAATTTGCATACATTTTCCAGAAATTGCATATTTATAGAGAAATACACAAAGTCTGGTCCCATAAAACTTTAAGTCAATTCAGAGAAAGCAAAAAAAAAAAATTTGTCACTTCTTTGGATCTCATCCTCGTCTTTCTCCTAGCTGCTTCATCGTATCCCCCGTGAAAGCTATATTCTGTTTTCATAAAAATATATATGTTCCAAATATTATCATTATTTCATAAACATAATAATACCCAATTTGGAATACAAAAAAATACACAATTCAATATTGAATCAATATTTGCTAAACAATGTAAATATCGGTTAAGTTTAGCATTGTTGGAATAACATTGCGGCGCAAGTAAAAAAGATTAAATAAAGCAATAGTGAT
This sequence comes from Arabis alpina, assembly GCA_900128785.1. Taxonomy (NCBI): domain Eukaryota; kingdom Viridiplantae; phylum Streptophyta; class Magnoliopsida; order Brassicales; family Brassicaceae; genus Arabis; species Arabis alpina. The sequence continues at coordinate 3,663,853 of LT669795.1, forward strand.
TTAATTATAGAATAAATAGAAGTGGCTCAGATAAATCAAAACAGGGTTTAAAACTTTAAAGTCACTAACAAAGTGGCCATGTGCGACTGCTCAAAAGTCTATAGTCTCTTAACAGATTCCTGATTCTTCTTCGTTATACTATTAATTATTTAATTAACAAAAACAAATCTCTCCTAATCAATCTGGTTTATAATATTCTTATTTCGACTGTCTCGTCTCGAGAAACAGCGTCATCTATCTGTTTTATACTCCTAACCAAAATCATATATAGTATAATAAGATGATGATGATGTAATGTACCCAAATAAAAATCAGATAATAGTAGTACAATGTTTTGAGGGTAAAATAGTCAAATTACCATGTTCTGAGGATCAGGAGAGTAATAGTAGTACATGTTTTGGCCGTAGTAACCGTCGGTACACGGTGACTCGATGGCGGTGGCGGCCGCGACATCTCCGTCGTTTTCGTCCATTTGACACTCCAAATTCACACCGAAAAGCCTCACCGTCCTCGAGCTTCCGACAACGGTGGACGGCGACGGTATAGAGTGTGTCTCCGCCGCTGTTGCTACGGCGGCGCCTGTAATCACGACACGTGCGCGTCATTAAATTTAATCGAAACAAAAGAAAAACACAAAAAGCACGTTTGTCCCAGGGGATTGGACGGTCTTAATCACGCGCTATAACACGCGCGTGTTTAGCTAACTTAACTACAAGTTGGAGAAATAAGTAGAAATTGTCGGGGTCTTATTTTTAATTAGAGAAAATAATAAATTTATAATAGCTGTATAATAGAATGTTATCTCTCAGGTTGCTAAATTAAATACGCACGTATTAAGCAGTATATAGAACTAAAATTAATTATCATCGAGTCATACACTATTAGAAATATAAACACTCACATAAATATAGGTGTTTAAATGTTTTAATCCTCCCCGACAACATTAGTTAGTAGTCGATGATATACTCTTGGACACGATTAAGGACATTTTCAAAATGTTTTCATGTATAGATATTTAAAAATGTAGAAATTATAATTTGGTTAAACATACCGTAGTGTGAATACTCCGAGTGAGAGTAATTATTACGATAAGGCGGAGGAGGAGGAGCCATAGAAGTAGAATACGACGACGTATTAACGGCGGCCACCGAGGAGGAGGAGCTTTGGCCACGTCTACGCCAGCCAATGAAGAGTCTCCGGGAATCAGAACGGTGACGTTGAAAGAAAACGACGTCGCCTGGATCAAGCTGTTTATCTTTAACGAATCTACTCCAACCTTTAGTCAAGACATAGCTTTGACTACTGTTCCAGTAAGAGTATCTGAATCTCCAACACTTTCCTGATTCGTCTTCGAAGCTTAGAAGCATACCTTTCTCGGACGATGATGATGATGACGTGTCGGCAGCATTGGAGGTTATGATCATGGTGTTAAGAGGGAAGTATTTCTCTGCGTGTTGTTTTGGTATGACTAATCGGTTTAGTTTACCAACGTCACTTGGTGTTAGAGATTTCTCGAATAGTGACTCTTTAAGGTCCTCGTTGAGCCACGTGGTGGTTGTTGGCTCCGATGTGTCGGTGGTGTGGCGGTGTTGCTGCCATAAGAGAGTGTTGTGGTGGTGGTCTGTTGAGTAATGGTTGACTGACATTTTTCTTTAGGAGATAGAAAACGAAAGAGAGAGAGAGAGTTGGTTAGGTGAAAGACAGAGGTGGGTACTCGTTGTACTAATATAGTATCATACGAAGGAGAGAGAGAGTTATGAGATTTTTGAGGGTTAAAATAAAATTTGACGTGAAAACATTGGGGAAAAAACTATTTGAGGGGAGAGTAACACACGACAACTAGAAGACTTTCTTTTAAGGTTTTGCGTGATGTTTTATCTTTTTCCATCATTATTACTTTTTTTCTACTTCTTGCAGGATCCGTATTTTTACTATTTCCTCTTTTTTTATTCCATTTGTCTAGATATTATTATACATATACACTGATACACACACACATGTATGATAATTTTTTGTTGATATAAAAAGTACATTTATCACAACATACATGTCGTATATAATAGACTAATAGTATAAAAGTTTTTCACGTTCGGTGATTTATCTTGAATACATTGAATTCCACGACATGAATCGGTGATTATTGGTAGTATATGAAAAGTAATTCTCAGGGTATATGAAAAGTAATTCTCAGGTGAGGTAGGTGATTACGAGGAAGCTATAGACAAGAAAGAAGAACTCAAAAAGCTTTTTGAAACAAAAGAAAAAGATAGGCTACACGAAAAACCAAAGAATCAACCTATATGGAGTTAGAAAAATCTGACCATTTAAAAAGAAAATGCAATTATTGGAAAACAAAGAAAAATGATCAAAATTCTATGATGTCACCTATTGATGATAAATATCATCCTGAAAAAAAGTATCATATGTTCTTTGCGTGCTTCTCGTAACGTTACCAAAAGAAGAAAACAAAGTTATGGTCCTTGTAATTTTGACGCAATTAATAGACAGAATATCAATACGCAAATTACCAGTAAAAAGTAAGACGTAATTCACAGTCAATTGTGATAAATGATACGTGCGTGTGCCGTGTTCGACGTTCGATGCACTAACGTTAGCATTCGTCACCAGTGTTAGTTTCAGGTTTTTAAAAGGTTTATATATAGTTAAGTTTTATCTATTTTTGGCGTTTGACTAGAGCATTGGCATTACACTAGCTAGCTATAAGTATATTTTTTTTGCTGATGTTACACGAATATCATTAGCAAAGAATCCTATATCGAAAATTATATTGTTATCAATGGATTGTTTATAAATATATATGGACACTTTTTTTACTTTCAGAAATTTGCATACACAATCTAGAGTTCAATGAAAAAAAAATCCAACGTGTTTTTAAAATATTTATAAGAAAACATAAGATATCAGAGAAGACCAGTAGTATATACTTGTAGAATATATGCATTAATTAGAAAGTCTAGTTTTAGCACTTATCGCAAAAATAACAAGGTGAAAAATCGTCGATGTTTCCATGTACTCTTCCTAAGTACATGGAAACATCGACGATGTGGGGACATTAAAGAAAATTAGTTGATGTTTTGGTAAAGTCCGGTCTTGTATCGATGTACTCTTCCTCTTTTTGAGGTTTTAAATTTATAATATCAATTCGGTTTGCTCAAAAACAAGGTGAAAAATCGTAATAAATGGAATTTGATTGTGTGTATTATGTTTGCAAATATCACGCATACCAGCATATTTTAAATTTGGAATATTACATGCATATTAAAGCTTCTAAGTATTCTCATAAAATATGTTGGCATACTTTCAAAATCGATAAATCATTTTTGTTTGGGGTCAAAATGCAAGATTTCATTAATAATAAGAAGAAACAAAATTTTAAACCGGGAGTAAACCGGTAGCTGACTATTCATATTCATATTACTATATTCAAAAAGTTGGCATACTTTCAAAATCGATAAATCATAAGAGTACTATATTCCAATCACATTGACTATTCATATTACTTTACAAGGATTTAAATCCACACGAAGAGTTTTGATTTAAACCGAGTACACATTCACAATCTAAGGTTAAAAAAACTGTTCAAGTATTCAAGTTCTACAAGATCTTTTTCTAACATGTTCTAAAAAATCTTTGGTGATGGAAATATATTCTTTTTTTAATTTCTTGCTCAAATGTGTACTATATTTGTTGTGTTTTTCTAAAGTCGTATACTATATATGTTTATTGTGTCTGTTTTAGGCAAATAAAAAATGAGAAAGTAATAGGTAACGTAGGCGTAAAAGACTAGCACTATAGCTTGCAGAAAAGATTATAAAAAACTACTGAATTAGGACGAGCATGTTTGATCCTGAGCTCCTCTGAGAAAGATACGATAAGTTATTCATATTTATGTTTCTATATGTATATTTTTACCATCCATCAAACCTAACCCCCTGCACAAAACAAAATATTAAATAGAATAAAGGCTCCAACATTTATTAACAATACTGATTAAAAATATATTCTGCCTGACATATATAGTTTTGGAAGAAAACAAGACCAATCTCCATTCATTCTTGAAAAAGATTGAAACAAAAAATATGAAGCATATAAATTTATTTATTTTTGAAAAAAGTAGTTTATATTTTATGCAGTTAATTTGATAGTTGACACACTGATACAGTATGTCCAACCTGATGTGTTTTTATTTTTGTAAATTTTACAACTCTGAATTACTCAATTTGAATTATATTTGAAAAACGATAGAAATATATTTTAGGAAATCTACAATACATTTTCGAGTATAGCACTATGCGTTTATGCCGAGTTACGGACTGAAAATCTACAAAATTTATGCTTCTTTATTTTTATCTTTTTTTACCGTGAAACCATTTTCTTAGGTTAAAATCTCGATTGTAATCTTGAACCAATTCATTTTTATGAACTATTTACCATTTAGCAAGAAAAAGATATTTTAGAAATCCAAAAAGAAAAATAAATAGGAGACAAATCTATAATAAGAAAAATAATAGTTGAAAAAAGTTTAGTAATCGAATAATACTATGATTTAGTATAGGGTTTTCTGCAAATAAACCATCAAAGTGGCTAGATTTTGCGACTTTACCCTCCAAGTCAAAAACCCACAGAACAACCCTTAAAATATGAGTTACCCGCAATATAACCATCGACCATATATGAATTTTTTCAGTCCGTATATAAGCGATTGCATCTTTTTCTAAGAGAAAACCATTCTTTATAATAAGTTTCTAAATAAACATGTTTGTAATATACGGTAGAAAAATCTATATATGACCGATGGTTATATTGTGGGTTAACTCATATTTTAAGGGTTGATCTGTGAGTTTTTGACTTGAAGAGTAAAATTGCAAAATCTAGCTATTTCGATGATTTATTTGCAGAAAAACCTTTAGTATAATACTACTATAAGATGGCGTGAAGGTGGGACCAAAAATGGATTACGCAAGCATGATGAGGTAGAAAGAGATCCAACGGCTGAGAGAGCGTAATGATTTTTAACCCCAAAAGTAAAGAGTAAAGACTGAAGAGAGAGATACTTTTCCTTCACGCAACTTGTGGAGTCATGTGCTTTGCCTTTCCCACACACCATTTCATGCATCTTCAGTTCTTCTTATTCTCATTTTCTTCAATTTTTACATTTTCATTTTATTCCATGGAGACTAGTTAGATTTATGGGGTTTTAAACATCTTTCTTTTATTATTTTATTTGGTCGAAGTTTCTTTTAGAATTCGTATCGGGTTTTTGTTAAAGATCCGACTAATTTCGAAAAATGAAAATGTATTTCGTAAATGTAATTGCATGCAAATCCACAAATGGTAAAGCATAAAACTCGTGTGATTAAATGAGTTTACCGTCGTTGTTTATCATTGACACTGAATTTTTTCTGATATACTTATAGATGATAATTCTTCACGATGATTAAATATAAGTTATTGAAGTAGTTCGAAACATGGTGAACATTTTCACAAACGATTTCATAACATATAAATTCTATCCGTCTCACACAAATTTATGATATACAATTCTATGTAGTATGTACATCGTGTTCACGGTAGACATTTCCATAATTGACATATTCGTCTACATCTTTATCCTTCACATACAAACTGAACATTTTCTATAAATTTATATATTTATTTACAAAGTTCATATTTTATATGAATCGAACTTCATACATGCTTTAAAAACTATGACAAACATATTGGTCTACATCTTTTGGTCAACTATTTGACCAATACAAATTTTTGTCACCGTTTCTCATCGCTATATAAATAAAATGAAAAGCTTTGTAAAATCTACAACAGTAAAAGATGAACGTAGGACTCATACTGGAAATGAACTACAATAGAATTGGACCCAAACCTTAACCATGAGGGCTACCTGAAAAATCCAAAAGACGTGCAAATGGGCACCTACGTGGTCCTCGTCTGTTTTATATTCTTGTTTTATTTGACGACTTTTTTCCCCAAATGTTTTTCTATAATAGTAAAAACTCTAATCATTTTTCATTTTTAACAAATTATGAAATATTTTTCACGTGCTTGTTGGACACCATTATTGGTGTTTAGACGCTTAATTATGTTTTTCTTAATTCAACAAAAGAATAGTATAAAGATATGATTATGGATTCCAAAAACATTTTCACATGACATATCTTTTGATGGCTTTGCTTACCACAAATTATATCCTCAACAAAATAACTCATAAAGTAACCGGGAAAACTCCATATGAACTTTGGAAAGGTAATGTACTTTCGTATAAATACCTGAAAGTGTGGGGGTGCTTGGCAAAAGTAGCAGTACCACTTCCAAAGAAGGTTACCATAGGCCCAAAGACGGTAGATTGCATTTTTATCGGATACGCGCATAATAGTAATGCCTATCGGTTTCTTGTTCATAAGTCTGATATTTCAACTATCAAGGTCAACACTATAATGGAGTCACGAAATGCTTCATTCTTTGAAAATGTGTTTCCCTGTAAAGATAGACAAAGTAATAAACGGACTCGTGAACAACGTGATGCGGATATCCCTGGAAACGAAGCAAGTAGCTCAGGCACTGCTCTCAATGACGAAATTGAAGAAGCAGAAGAACCTAGACGCAGTAAAAGAGCTCGTAAAGAGAAAGATTTTGGCTCTGAATTCTTGGTAGTGTTTCTAGCAGAAAACGAGCCAAAAACATATATGGAAGCGATGTCCACTCCTGATGCGCCTTCTTGGAAAGAAGCAGTCAATAGTGAGATGGATTCCATCATGCAAAACAATACTTATGAAATCATTGATCTGCCACAAGGGTGCAAAGCTCTTGGAAACAGATGGATTTTTCGAGCAAAAATGAAATATGATGGAGCAATAGACAAGTACAAAGCTAGACTTGTAGTTCAAGGATTCAAGTAAAAAGAAGGCTTGGATTTCTTTGACACGTATTCTCCGGTCACGAGAATAACCTCTATCAGAATGATCATAAGTATTGCTGCATTACGAGATCTTGAAATTCACCAAATGGATGTAAAAACTGCTTTTCTAAACGGTGAGTTAGAAGAAGGAATTTACATGAAACAACCAGAAGGGTTCATTATCCCCGGACAAGAACACAAAGTGTGTCGACTTGTAAAATCTCTATATGGTCTTAAACAAGCTCCTAAGCAATGACATGAAAAGTTTGACAACGTAATGATGTCAGATGGCTTCAGCATAAATGAATGTGATAAATGCATATATTACAAGAGTACTCAGACAGAGTATATCTTGTTGTGCTTATATGTAGATGATATGCTTATCGTTGGAAGCAACAAAGATATCATCAATAGAACAAAAAACATGCTCAAAGGGAAATTTGACATGAAAGATATGGGATTGGCAGAGGTAATTCTAGGAATACGAATCATAAGAACTTCTGAAGGAATTACATTATCCCAAGATCATTATGCTGAAAAGATTCTCGAAAGGTTCAAGACTTACTCAACTGGAACTGGAAAAACTCCAATGGACTCTCAAATTCATCTGACCAAGCATTCAGGTGAACCAGTGTCCCAAGTGGAGTATGCAAGAATAATTGGAAGTCTAATGTACTTGACAAACTGTACTAGACCCGATTTAGCACACTCTATAAACGTCCTCAGTCGTTATACGAGTAATCCCGGCCATAATCATTGGAAGGCTATAACGAGGGTATTGAATTACCTTCGATACACCAAAAACTACGACATACACTATGGTAAAGAACCAGCGGTTCTAGAAGGCTATAGTGATGCCAATTGGATTTCGGATTCTAGAAACTCGAAATCAACAAGCGGATATATCTTTACGCTTGGCGGTGGAGCCGTATCCTGGAAATCTTCCAAACAAACTCTACTGGCTAGATCAACCATGGAGTCCGAGTTCATAGCTTTAGACAAAGCTGGAGAAGAAGCAGAGTGGCTTCGCAACTTCTTCGAAGATATTTCAATGTGGGAAAAACCAGTGCCAGCATTACGTGTACACTGTGATAGTCAATCATCGATATCAAGGGCACTGAATAACCTATACAATGGTAAATCTTGTCACATCAGAAGGTGACACAAAACCATTCAGCAACTGATCTCAACTGGAGTACTCACGATAGACTATATCAAATCGGCAGAAAACTTAGCTGATCCGTTTACCAAAAGTTTGCCTCGAGATCAAGTTGTTAAATTATCAAAAGGAATGGGTTTAAAGCCTATAACTTAAGATGACGTTTGATGGATACCTCACTTATGTGACTGGAGATCCCAAGAGCTAGGTTCAAAAGGGACAACAAAATCAAACTGATTCAGAATTGTACACTGTAAGACTATGTCTATACCCAGTTTCTAAGATAATAAACAGTGTTACGTGTGTGTAATAAGGTTAAGCTGTGGCTTTTAATGATTCATTAACTTTGAGATATCTGTGGAATGATACAGAAAAACATCTTAGAACAAAGTTAATGACAGATCACATAGTGAGTGTGAAATGGGGCCGTTTCTAGGAGAATGAAGGTCAGGCTATATTCTCCAAGTTCACTCATGATAGCCAGGACATGTTCAAGGCCAAAATTAACACAATAGAGAACTGAGCTCTACGAGAAAATGTTGCTATGCGATTTCTGTTGTCTAGGTTTACATAAAAATCTGGTTGGTTCAAGACACCATGTTCACCAACTGGCCAAGTTAACCCGACATATATCAAAGATGATTGATTCAAAGCTGGAAAACGCTACCTCTCAGATATAGTGACATTTTCGCATACTCTCGAATGTCTGTCTAGTCTAGTCCAGTCATGTCTAGTTAAGTTAAGTCGAGTCTTCATTTGTTTAGAGTCATTTCTATTCATGTGGGGGATTGTTGGAACCAATTTATTGCTTAAACAAATCGGCCTTGTATTGGGCATTTGTCTAACCCAAATTTGGTAGAAAAGTGAATGAGAAAAGCTTTTTGGTTTAAGTGAGTGACATGCAAAAATCCCACATCTAAAGTTTGGGAATTTTTCAAGTGGTATATAAGGAGCCACTCATATACCTTTGTTCAAAACATAGCAAAGGCTATATACCATGAAAGAGAGGAGGGAATCCCCACACGCGCGACCGACCGAACCGAACCGAGCCGGGCTCGGGCTTTGGGCCGTTGCCGGCCCAATTATATATTTTTTTGGACCAACTAAATGAGCTGATAAAAGCCCATCTCATTGGCCCATTAGCATTAAAAGGCCTGGCCCGAAACGCTGCGTCGGTTACCTCTGCGGTTTCATTAAACCGACGGCAGTTTTAAAACCAACCTCTGCGGTTTCCGGTTTTGCTAAACCGGATTCAGTTTTTAAAACCAACCGGAGAAAACTTCCCTACGGTTTGAAAAAACTTCCTCTCCGCCAGTTTTAAAAGGAAGTCATCTTCTTCCTTTCTTCTGACATTCTGTTACACCGGAAAAACTCACAGAAACTTCACAAAAATTCTATCAAATAGATTACAAACAATCTCTCTTTCGTTTACAGTAAGTCTCGAGAGTATCGTAGATATTAGTTCGTTAGAATCGGTATTCGAGTGTTTGCGAATTCGATTATCAGTGGTTTTATCCTGGGACTCGTGAATCTATCAAAAACCCGTCACACTGCGGGAGATTCTTAGAGTTAAGGAAAGATATTTCGTATCTCGACTCCACTCTCTGTTTGATCTCTTCCCTTAACGCTTTTCTTATCGCGATTCATCTCCAATCACGTAGTGTGCCAAATTCTGGTCCTACATATTTCTGTCCAATTCTCTGAAGATTTGCATCACAGATATCAAGTGTTGGTTATGTAAGATGTTGTTCTTTTGTTTCCGCATGTGAAAAATCGTCGTTTAGGCCACTAGTATCCTCAGAATCGATGGTGTTGTTGGTGAGCTAACTCTTAACCATTTCATCACATCAATCCAGCTTTGGAACAAAGAATGAGTTGGTGTTAACCGTGTCATAATTTCACCCTAATTAGTCTGAAGACTATAATAACAAGTTAGCAAACAAGTAGTCTCTTGATTCTTCTGACTGCGAACACAAACAGCCAGACGTTGGGACAACAAGTTCCCATGATGCTAGTCTAGTTCTAGTCCTTGGAATTATACCCATTCATGTGTCTGTTCTTTGTATATAATTCCTTTGATCATATTCAAAGAATCAAATGAAAATTTATTGCTCACAGGCTAGCTGCACTTCAAGTAAAGAGAGCCATATAAATAGGTTGCATACATAACAAAATCATAAAAATAGCAAATGATAAAATATAAATAGAAAGTTCGGGCTTTTTCCATTATTATAATTATAAGAAGAAAACAACAACTATGCGATAAGATTTGTCGCATTGGATCTTTTTCCTCCTTTTTTCGTGTTTCAATCCTCTCCTCACACTCAGATTTCTGTCGTTATTATAATTTTCTATCTATTTCAATAAAAATTCATAGTGTTTGGATTTTTAGGATCTTATTATATAAAGTTTGATGCGTCAAACATAATAATTAACATGATCGCGACACGTGTCAACCGGTTGATAAAATTTTGACACGTATTAATTTAATTTAATTAAATCGCATATTTCTAAATTTCTCTAATCTTATTTAAATTAGTTTTTGACACGTGTTATTTTATTTTAACTAAACTAAATAAAAAATTTCACAAAAAATTTCTAATCCTATTTAAAATAGGTTTACTCTTTACTATTTTACAAATAAAGATGTTATTAATCTAAAATAAATAAATTTTTTGATATGTGGATAAATCATCGTATGCAAAACCTAAGTCTATTTAAACTAAAAGTATTTTACATGTATATTAGAATAACCATTGAGAAAAATTACTTGAATTTTTATCTAATTAGAATAAAAAAACTAATTAATAAATACAAATATATAAATGTTTATCATCACAAGAAAACACAACAACTATTTCATGTTAGCCAAGTTCAATAAAAAGTGTTTATCATCGTATTGTAGAATGTCTTTTAAGAAAGTAAGATACTAAACATTTTAAGAAAAATAATGAGCTTAGAGGAAAAGACTTTATATCAATAAGAGTCTTAATGTAATACTAATTATTTGAATAATATCTAACTACAATTTGATTTGATTTGAATAATGTATTACTATTCAAAGTTTTGTGTATCATTAGATTCTTGCAAAATTTGGGAACCAATTATATGACAAAAGCTCTTACTAAAATTTGTAATTTGAGTTTGCAACTAAACATATGAGATTCAATTCGTTAAAATTTTGGAAAAACAAACATATGAATGACCAACTACATAATAAAATAATCATAGTTCAATAAAGAATAAGAAGAAAAAACTAATTACTTTAAAATATGTGAAAATTTTAACAAGTAAATAATATAATAAAAATAGAGTAGCGAAATAGTGAAAATTAAACTATTTCAAATATGAATAGAAAGAAACAAGTTATTTGGAAAAGACATGATCAAATTTAATTGGAAATCAAACTACACCAAACAATTTAAGATAAAAAAGTAAGTATGAAATTTATTTATATCAAGGTTTTCAATTTTGTTTACTATCATAAATAAAAGAAAATTCAAGTGATTTTTTACGGGTTGTAAAATATTTTTTTCATAAACCCGCATATATGCGGATCCTTTACCTAGTAATACATAAATTTGTATGTTCTCCCTAGATAATACACAATTTCTACTTTTTATCGTATTTGTCTAGATATGCTAACATATTATTAACCTTTTCCTTTTATCTTACTGTATGGCATGCAAAAAACTATAGTTCTTATTACTAAATTTTTTGGAAAATTTGCATTGAAAGAAAAAGGGTTAATTTGCCATATAACACAATTTTTTTTATAATTAATCAATTAGCCATTTAAACTAAATCTTGTAATTATTATTGTGCCACATAGTGCTATTTGGCTAGTTGATTAATTATAGTTTTTTTCTGTGTTATAGGGCCAATTAACCCAAAGAAAAAGTGATTCAATTTAAAGTTATATTTATTGAAGATGTTAATTTTTGGACTTTTAATTATTTCATTAAGATTATAAATTTTAAAGTTTAATTATTAGAATCTATACAGATAAACCTAAAATTTTGAAATTAACGAAGAAAAAATGAATATTTTTTATCACCCGAATTACTTGTTTCCGATCCGTAGATGCTATTTCAAGATCACTTATGCATACAATTTCTATGCAATAGCTGGTCCAAATAAGTTTGGTATATAAGTTATAAGGTCCTAAAAAATCAAATTTCAAGGAAATTTTGAAATGTTTGACATAATAAAACAGTAAATAAAAGAAACATAGAGATTGTAGAATACCAAACCAGTAATTTAACTGTCTATCCTAGTCCGAACCCCAAAATCATGTACGGATGCTCATTTTAGTATTTTATGTCCGGGGTTGTAACATCATGGTTTCGGAATTTGTTTCATAGCGAAGACATGTCTTCTTCAGCAAATAATGATTGACTTGGTGTTGCAAAAAGATTGAGTACTGGACAAAGGCCACATAATTTCTAGGTCGATTTCGAGGAACCGTTTTTGCATGTACGTCCGCATCAGTTAAACACAATTTGTTATTTCATCTATGTCCCTTTCTTATTTCATCTTCTTCTACTTTGTTAATCCTCTATATTCATTTACTTTTTATTCTTCTTCTACTTTGTTTTGTTCTTATATGGCAATTCTCTCGAAACAAATCTTCTTAGTGTTCCATAAAGGATAAACCAACTAATTAAGCAAAACTCAGTTACAAGATTCCCAGCTTTATTCTCTCTAAACAAATTAAACTCTTGAAATTCACAGGTTCCATAATTATGGTAAAAAAAAATGGTTTTAGTTGTTCAAAGCTCAATTTCACATTTTCATAGAAGATTAAGGAAATGGTTCAATAATGTATCCTTTACAAAAACATAAATAAATAATTACGGCTACAATGGGCGAAGTAGTTTACACTTCCCATATAGTGTTTTTTAAGCAATAAATTTTCTTGGTGGTACGTGAATTGTAGTCACATACTATATGAGCAAATTGTTACACACACAAACACACAATATGTAATATACTATAATGATCCATCAAAGAGAAAGAGGGGAATCTGCATTGTAAATCGTGGAGGGGTTTCTATAATCTGCAAGTTTCTTTATTTAAATATCCCTAGACGACAATCTTCCTTTGTTATTTCTGGAAAGTGGTGCGAGAAGCTTCACTGAGCTTCGAGTAAGTTGCTATTTTCTATTCAAAATATTCCATTTTCTCACTTCCCTAGTAAATATCACACTCTCTTTCTTTTATTTTTGTCCACGACCCACAATATTGTTCCCCTTTAGTTGTTCGTATTTTCGTAATGAGTGAGTACTTTATGTACTACATCAATTTTAATAGTATTAATATCGGATTCACTTGCTACTTGACCTCATTCAAGTTGTAACCAATAGTGTATATCTTGCATTATACAATTAGGTTATAGGTACGTCGACACGAATCGAGTTAATTAACAATTAGTATGTTAGTATTTTAAGATTCTATTTTCTTAGGTTTTGACGAAGTTCGGAAGTGTGAATTTTGGGTATATATAGTGGAAAATAGCATATATGCTAGCTGGAGCATTAAGATATGTTGGAATAAGGATGGAACTATGGGAACATGCACTGCATGATTATCTGAAGTTACAATTATTTTTAGCTGAAAACATACATACCAAGTTTACTTACCAACAAATTGCATAAGGATATTAACTAAAGAAAAATATTTTATTGATATACTCCATTCAATTTTTTAAAATACCGTTTTTATTTTTTGTTTTATAAAAATAGTCGTTTTATAAAAGTTGGTGTATTAATTAAAGGAAAAACTAATTTAGTGTATTAATAAAAAGCACAAAAAGTTAAGTATCTTTATAATATGTTTCAAAAGATGTTATAATATATATTAAGAGACGATGTTATGAATGTTGTGTTTGTACTCAACAAATTTGTACCTAACAAATACATGTATATCCAACTAATAATCTAACAAGATATATGTATATTTCTCAGTTAGGATGTCTAACATTATATGATTGTACATAACTAACTTTTCCATCTCTTGGACTAGTAGGATGTTTCACATTATATGATTGTATATATATGATTGTACATATATATATATATATTGCTAAACAAACATATATATATATATATATATAAAGTATGATTGTACATATATATGATTGGTATCGATAACTCAATCGATTTATAAAGTGTTCAAAATTACTAGTTGGATGGAAATAAAACTAATTTGGCATGTTATATTTTTCAGTTCGACAAGATTATGGATTAAAAACATGAAATCCAATTAAAAATTAGTAATAAAAATAACATATTGATATCTCCTTAGTAGGGGACCAAAGCTCTTGCTGTATTTTCGAAATTCTAAGCAAAACTAGATGGCCTGGAGGAGTGAAGGGACCACACATTTTTTCCTTTATCTAAATCGATAAAATAAACTTTATTTGCACTGTTCCATACACTGAAGTTTTATGCAGCCGATATCTTAGACCTAGCACTTGGACGCAACGATATCAATGTTCAAATTCATATTTTTATCTAGCGAACTCTAGATGGCAACAAATTCCAATATCTGGAAACATATCATATTTCCCACCTAATTAATAGTGCAAGACAAAATAACAAAGATCGGATATGGATGGAAAACGTTGTTCTTTAAACGTATATGATGATTTATCAAATTTACTTTATAGATGTGAAATTAATTAGAATTAAAGTTTGTATGGGTTAGTGATTAAAATTATAAGTTTGTAAATGTTTAACGATTGTAGTTCAATAGTTTGAACTGTAAAATTAAAAAGAGTAGAAAGAAATCTTCCTATAAATAAATGATAAAGAAAAACTGAGAAAAAAACTCATATAGTCATTCCAACAATTCTTCCTCTAAAGAAAAAAAAAATAAACCCTCGAAATTCATAAGTTTCATTTTTGATTAATATTTCAGTGCTCTTGTATGGTTTCTCTCTTTATCATGAATCACATAAATGTCCTTTTTAACGAAACATTTACTCGTTTACTATTCCATTTTTCCACACCGATGCTCTCAAAGTCTCAAACATGAGAATTCAACGTTTGTTATGAAAATAAAGTTTCAAATAATAGTTGTATAATTTGTGTAATGATTATAATTAAGCGATACTCCGTTGCATATTAGTTGTCATTCTACCCTTAATTTTTTGTTTCAAATTACTTGTCATTTTGTATTTCTAATGCAAATTTATTACTATTTTTCTATCTTTTATCCTTAATTTTTAACTTAATAATTACTTATATCAAATAAAATAATGTATTAATTAGAAGTGAAATAGAAAATTTAATTGTTTTCTTAATTTATGTAAAAACACCTAGAATGACAAGTAATTTGCAATGGAGGGAGTATGTAGTTAAGGACCAGAAACTCAAAATATTAAATTTACGGTACATTAACCAAAAATTGGCTTCTCTAGATATTAGTACTAGGAAGGAATTACACATATTTAAGTGAACCTTCAAACTCTTAATGGGCCCTTCACAGAATCTTCACACTTAATGGGCTCTTTATAGAATATTAAAAGATTTAACGGGCTCTTCCCTTTAGGATAATTGGGCTTTATCATTTCTAACTCGTAGGCTATTATTACGATTTTACCCTTCATCTACCACTTCAAACATTTATATAGATTCTAATCCTCAACACCAAAAAACCCTAACCCTAATCTCAGCCGAATCAAAAGCAGAGAAGAAGCTTCGTAAACCCTAAATCACAATCGCAAAATGGGTCGTGTTCGCACAAAAACGGTGAAGAAATCATCTCGTCAAGTAATCGAGAAGTATTACTCACGCATGACACTCGATTTCCACACCAACAAGAAGATCCTCGAAGAAGTCGCAATCATCCCATCGAAGAGACTCCGTAACAAGATCGCTGGATTCTCTACTCATCTCATGAAGAGGATTCAGAAAGGACCTGTTCGTGGTATCTCGCTTAAGCTTCAGGAAGAAGAGCGTGAGCGTCGTATGGACTTTGTACCTGATGAATCCGCCATTAAAACCGATCACATCGAGGTCGATAAAGAGACGCTTGACATGCTTGCTTCTTTGGGTATGTCTGAGTTGTCTGGTGTTGTTAAAGTCGAGCCTGCTTCTGCTGCTCCGGTTGGTGCGTTTGGTCTTGGTCGTGGAAGAAGGTTCTAGAGATTTGATTCGATTCTCATCTCTTTATCTGCAAGTTTTTGTTTTGATGAATTGTTTTTAAGCTTACTATAAGCTTTAATGTCACTTAGTTTCTGGATAAATTTTGCAATGATCTGCTTTGTTAGACATTGTTCTTAATGCTTAGTTAGAGAACACAAATGAAATTTATGTTATTGCATCCCAAAATTGGTAGATTAAGCCCTGATTTGTTGAACACATTGGTCATGATACAATATTTATGATACATAATGTATTTGGTTCCAATCACACACACACATAATGTATAAGAACATTTCAATGTAGATATAATATTGAATCTCAGTACTCTTAATCGTTTGAATTGCCTGCCATGCCGACAAGTTTGAGCATGTTGCGATCTTCTTTAAACCTCTCTAGAACAGTACCTTGCATGGCGTTATGTTTAGTGTCTAGTTCGTTTGAGGCTTGAACGATTCCCCAGCATTCTATCACATCTGGCTGCATTCTGCTTGTACTGGAAAGACTCGGGCTACCGAATGTCGTGCAGGAGAACGTATGGCCTTGATCGAAGTTTGCGGATATAAATAGACCTAAGTGATTGATCTTTCCTCCAAATCCTATACCGTTTGGAATGTTCTCCGATGTGAAATTAGTAGCACACTGCACATGTTTTTACATATGTTAAGAGTATGCATATAATCAGTCACATTCTCACATATAGTAATAACAGAGTGTGTGTAGTTGCATACCCATTGAATGTTGGTGTTTGCTCCAGTTGGTCGGTAAATGGATGCTTTGGGGTTTAGCTGAAAAAGGAAAGACTTCATGTCTCCATAGAAATCGCTGTGTCTCTCCCAAGGTTGAGAGGCGTATCCTCCATATACACCTCCTTCTTTGTCTTTGATGATTAACACCGATGCTGACATACCAGTGTTTCTGCAAGATAATTAACATTAGTAATCAAAACATATCAATCTTGATCTATTTAGTCAGGTATACAGTCGCAAAACACTCACGATGTGTGTCCGAGGAATGTGTTAAAGCTTTGACCATGTAAGGAACTGTGATACAGCAATTTCCACTCTTCGAGGTCGTGGTGAGGAAGAGCTCCTCCGATATGCCAAGCGTATTCCTTCTTTAACAAGAGCATGTTTGAATCAACACTATCCTGATAAAGCAGACTCGGGACTTGATATCCGGGTCTCGCTATACAAAGTGAAAAAAAACTCAAAATGTCACAACATTTCATCAACAAGAAATGAATAAACAAGAGAGAATCAAGAATAATAACCTGGACTTGGCGGCGTAAGCAAGCTTCCGAGGAACTTTCTGATAGTTGGAACGAGTGAGCACCAGCTTCTAAAATCCTCAAAAGACATTCCTTTTTCAGAACCATCATCAGATTTTGAGAAAGTAGCCGCATTAAGGAGCGCATTAACCATCTCCTTGTAATCACTTGATTCCGCATCAGAACCCTCACTGGAGAACACACTCTTGAAAATCACCTCCAGGACCGGCTCTAAATCCGACCTGAAGACATTCACATTCACATTCACAAAATAACCATCTAATCTGAAAATTCCGGTTCAATGTTCTTAACTGGACACACTAAAATATACTCCATCTGTTCTTAAAAGATAATAAATTTACAAAAAAAATTTGTTCCAAAAAGATAGAGTTTTTACTGTTTTCTACGCATTTTTACAAATTCCAAAACAAATACTGAAATACTATTGGTTAAACTTTATTGGAAACTGTAAATCGTAGAAATCAATGCGTTTTCTTAATAAGTGTGTATAACCTTAAACATCTATCTTTTTGGAACAAACAGGTAATGGAACATGAGCACACAAAGCAACTCAAAATCCACAAGAAAAGTTATGTAAAGAGCCTCAGATCATACCTAGTCAAAACTCCATTGCCATTAACATCCAAAGTCTGGTAAATAAACTCAGCAATATCATCATCAGTTCCTTTCTCATATGTAGCCTGGAAAAAAAAAGCAACAAGACTCATGTTTCAAACACAACAATCCCTCAAAAGAAACACCAGAAGAAACTCAAAATCCAATCAGACAAAAGTACCTTAGTAATAACAAGATCTTCATAAGTCATTTTATCATCTTTCCTATGTTGAGTAACCATATCAAACATTCTTTCTCCTAAAGAACCACTCAGACCAAAATAAACCTGGAAAACGGAGTAGGATACGTATTGGTCATTGCTTTCAGATTTAGAAGCGAGTGAAACGAAGAGTGATTTGAGATCTTCGAGCTTCTTCTGAGTAAAAGCTCTGCAACAAATTCAAAAACACAATTGTGATAGGATTCGATTTCTGATTGAGAATTTTGAAGTGAGATTGGTTTCGATGAAGAAATACCTGGAAGCAGAAGTGAAGCGATGATTTACAGATGATGAATTCGAATTTCCCATTTTTCGTTTTTTCTCGATGATTCGACTCTGTTTCTTCAATTATTTTGTTTACTCTTTTGCTTCTTTAAATTTACAATTTCAACCCCTTAAAATCTAGATATTCCTTAATTTATCCTATTAATTTTGATCTGTTAAAAACAGATCCATTTTGAAGCAGCGAAGTATACAATGTAAAGTTGACTTGTGTGTTGTGATATGTCTTCGTTGAAAAAAAAGAACACAAAGAGAAGAAATTTATGAGAAGATACTTAATAGATTCTTTGTCCTTGAGTTTTCTTGTTCTTGAGTTTGAAGAGTTCTGGTCTGAATTTGTGTTGGTCTGTTTTGACTTTGTTGCCGAGAAGCTTTACTAAACTAGCAAAGCTAAGCTCGTTGGTAATGTTTCTTCTTCCTATGTTCCTCTGTTTGATCTGGATCCCAATCACAGAAATTTTCTTGAACGTGATTTATAGATTTTGGAATGTGAATGTTTAAATCTTTTTTCTATAGTTCTTGTATATTGAATGTTTAGAGACTAGTGTGATTTGGATCCTT
The DNA here is from genome assembly GCA_900128785.1 of Arabis alpina. Taxonomy (NCBI): domain Eukaryota; kingdom Viridiplantae; phylum Streptophyta; class Magnoliopsida; order Brassicales; family Brassicaceae; genus Arabis; species Arabis alpina. The sequence goes on from LT669795.1 coordinate 3,683,041, forward strand.
TTTCTAATGTTCTTAGTTTGTCATTTTGAATTATGGTGTTTGTTTATGTAGCACAGGCTAAAGCCAAGATGACGAGATCGTGGGTGCTTTTGTTTGTTCTTATGTTCATTGTGTTAACTTCTCAGTTTGAGTGGAAGGAGCAACTTGAGAGTGAAATTGAGACTAGTCCTCTGATTCTTTCAGATACAAAGCAACATATACCACAAGTCAAAGATTTTGTACAAGAAAAGGTTTGTTTTCTTACTCTTTCATGGGATTTAAAGTTCTCATATATCATACACCATATGGAGAAAATAATGTGGAGAACATATATCAAATGACTATCTAACTGTGGCAGAAAATTCTCTCTCAAGAAAATAATATTCACAAGCTTAATGAGCTGGTCCAAGATCTAAGGAGGCAGTTGTTGCAATGCAGAAATGAAAATCATCAGGTTGAGTTTACGGAGCTAGTGACCGAGCTTGATCAGCTGCCGTTAAGAGGTGATTAGTCCATTTTTACAGGTACATTATTTCTCTGTAGCACATGTTTCACATGTGGTTGATTTCTCTCCTATCAAAACTTCTCTAGAAGCAATAATTGACTTAACACTTTCTATTGATGACATCTTGGAACTACTTATTAATTTGGGCTTTAGATATGGATGGCTAGAATTAAGTGCCAACTAATTTGATGCACTAGGGAGGTATTGGGTTTATTAGATATGAATGAATATATGATTAAGACAGAAAATGGTGCATGTTTTCTAAGTTATTATCCGGGCCAGGCGTATGAAAGTGTATTTTCCATATGAGTTTCATTGTTATTTGATAAGCTACATGCAACTTAGCTTAGAGATTTCAAAAGACATGGGAGAATGTGAGTTCTTTTCAGAATCAAGAACAGAGTTAAGAGGTAGTTGATAATTTTTATAGGCTGGTAAAAGGTATTATGTAAGTACGAATAATTGCTAAAACCGGAAAGGTTTCTCTTAAGTATTCATGTAGAATTTCAATGGATATCTATACATAAACATGATATGCATCCATGTTCTTATGTAATCGGGACACAAGTATTTCTTCAAGAACCTGATTATCTAGTGTCTCGCGTTGAATATATCTCTATAAATAGTTGCAAGTACTTGATTATCTACGAGTATAAAATTCTGAATAGCGTATTTTGAATCACATTTTTGTGTTTGTGTATGTGCAGATTGAAGCTGTTTTCTCATTAACCTCAATAGGCTTCGAAGTGTAAATCAAGATTCTTTCTCAATATCTAATAGCATAGCCATCTTTCTAAGCACTACACTTTAAAATTTGTACTTTGAAGGAGAAATCAAAGAAGAGTGGTCCTTTTAGAAGTAGATCAAGTATGTATAGCTAAGGCATGACATTGAGATGAATGCTAAGAAGAGTGATTTTTATCTTTAATCATTACACTTATAGTGTAGGACTAATGGGTGGACTCAATAACTTGGACATTTATGGGAAGACGAGAGACTGCAAAAAATAGGACACTAAAAAAGAAAAGAAGCCAGAACTCATGAAAATTTTACTTACTGCAGTACTTTGGGCCCAAAACCAAATACTAATTCAGTCCCCATAGTTGTCAAGTGAAAAGTAAAACACTTCGAATTTGTGATATTTTGAATTTTTGATTATGTTTTATGGTAAAGTGTTCAAGAAATTCAGTGGTGTTGTGTTAAGTAAAGGACAAACCATCAATTAAATGTATTTAAATCAATGAAAATATTATTAATGTATTTTCATATTCTGGAACTAATATTTGGGTGATTTAAAAATTATTATAATACATTAATATATACTAGAAGATATGTAGAGATTTTAGTAATAAATGTTATAATGGCTCGAGATGTTATTGTTTTACCAATCAAAGACTGTTTCAGTTAATAATATATAGTACTCCCTCCGTTCTTTTTTGTTTGATGTTTAAGATTTCTACACACAAATTAAGAAATCATTAAATTTTTAATTTTTTCAAAACAAAACATGTTTTATCATCAATTCCAAAATAAATCGACCAATAAAAAAACAATATGCAGAATTTAAACAGTCAAAAACTCAAAATCACAATTAATTTTGTATAGAAAATTGAAAACATCAATCTAAACAAAACAAAAAAATTACTCTAAAACATCAAACATAAAAGAACGGAGGGAGTAGATGATAGAAAAAATCTTCAGAAAAAGTAGGTTTGGTCTTTGGATCGTTAATAATTTAAAAAATATACGATTTTGTTTAGGTTTAAGAATTAAGAATTTAGTTTGTAGACATTAGAGTGTTGGATTTAAGGTTTTAAATCTTTAAGATCATCTGTTGTAATCTTTTTGCTTTAATCATCCTTAACTATTTGATTTTCTTATAATACAAATCTAAAAATATGTACACTTTGGAGGTAAAAGTAAACAAATATTTTTATTTTTTTTACATGAATGCTATATATAGCCAAACCAAAATTTTATGCAACTATGAGGTTTGGCAAATCATAAAATCAGAGAAGGGTATAACTATTCAAATCAAAATACCAGTTCTAAAATGGATACGATCATATATATAGTATAATAATGTATGTAAATTATCTTCATCACATCTTTTTGACTTTCGAATTATTTATGAGTTTTAATGTTTTACACCACATGAATTAGATCCGTTGTTATCGTTTCTATCTTTATGATCTTCGCTGACCCATTTTCCACGCATAGCTATTTATGTACTTCCATATGCATGAATTGTCATTATACGGTTCAATATAATGATAAAAGCATTGATCAGTCATATTTATTTCGTTCGTTGGTCTTAATGATGGCAAACAATATACTAGAACGTAACAAAAATATTGACCGAGACTTGAACATGATAGTTTGTATTTGAAAATGAACAAAACTCAACAATGTTTCGTTATTCATCACATGCAAAACCTAAATTAAAGTTCGGTTCGTATTATAACTTGAATGGAGCGAGGACTAACTAAATAAATAAACTACAAAGTCAGCATTAGTAATCATTTAGTACTTTCAAATAAAAGAAAAAGTCAGCATTAGTGTTTGTTGGTGTGGCCACGTTGTTTACACGAATGCTAATAACTCCATAAGTCAACTAAATACACATATCCAATGTCTAATGAACGAGATCTCATTATGTGATAAAATGGGCGATGAGAGGCAATTACGTGAACATACTAAAAATTCAGTAACAATGGTTCAACTAGATGGGTAACAATTACGATGATCGACAAGATCAATCGTCAAATCTTATGGTAGGAACTAGGAACCGACCATACAACGACGTAAATAAAAAATATGAATCGATAAAAAATGAAATAAATGTGGCACAAAACGATAAATAATGACGATTGAAGTGTTACTATTTTCCAGAGCAAACTGTTTGGTTTGGACACCTAGACCTCGTCGATTTTCCCTTTAATATTTATTTACGCGGGACACCACAAGTATGTCCCAAAATCTTATATTGAATTCCATTATAAAAATGGACACCATCGTTTACTAAACCAGAGAACACATTTACATATTTGACCCATAAAAAAAAATAAAGATCATGAAAATCATCAAGTTTTAGGTTAAGCTAAAAAATTATTTGTCTTTAGTAATGTATGGGACTAAATGGTAATCATTAGAAGATTCAATAGAACAAACATGAATGGAAAATGGTTGAAAAGAGTAAAGAAACTATAAAAATAATTTCATCCATTCGTTTTCAAAATAATAGAAGAATATTTTCGTTTAAAGTTTGTTTTTTTCTAGTTCTTTTAGTGGAATGAGTGAAAATACTTTTGTATCTTTCGTGTCGATTTGTTAGCAAGATATTGGCATTTCATTGTGTTGAAAGATACGATCTTCGCAATGATCTTTGATGCATGTGATATCAAGTTGGACATTGATTGGTGCAATTAAGGGCACCCAATTTATTGAACGGAGCCGAATTCTTAATGCTCGCTTTGCTTATTTCCTTTGAATTATACTTTGCAAACTCATTTCTATTATGCAAGAAAAACAAGAAAGTTTGAAAAAGATATGAAATCATAGTTTAGTTGTTTGTGTTATTCCAAACGCTTTGTTAAAGTCAAACCATATATTTCAAATTCGCAAGTGTGTCAGTAAGTTGTAGGCAACAAATACAAAAAAGGGATAAAAAGATGAGTAAAAAAATTAGTCTAAACCTTCCATTAGGCAGTTTAAGACTTGTTGCTGTACTCATCTAGAATCTAGTCTGGGTTATTATCGTCTTACAATATTATTTATAAGAAATGAATTCGAAGCTTCTTTTCATAGTAAGATTGTTTCGGGGAAAAGAAGAAAGATAAGAAAATGGGACCAAAGAATAGAGAAATGGATCTACGAGGAAGAAAGTAAGCTAAGACTACAAATGGTCCCACCCAAATTCTAAACACAGATCACACACTTCAGCTTTCTATATCCACGATTCTTTGTAATGGATCCAAAATTTATATTCTATATAGTATTTGCCATTTAATCCTAATAAACTAGTTAAGTTAAAAACCACCTTCTAGTTTTTGAATGAGTTTATGAATTCTTTATAGAAATGTTTCCATTTGTAACTCATGAAAGTAAAATATATAGTTTCGTCTTAAGTGAAAATGAGAACAAATATGTAGCTGTCCTAGTATTCGGAAATCAGAGTATATGAGTATTGTATTTAAAAGTCAATCGCATTATTGAAAGTCCTGATATATTATATGTCATGCACTCCAACGTTTTTTTTAATAAGAGTCAAATTAACGAAAGTCTTGATATATCTTCTTCTTGTTAATTCTTTAACGTATTCATACGTATGGCCTAACATTAATTGTAAATCCAGCCAAACATGGTATTAAATTTGTTTAAATGGAGTTAATTGTAATGTTGTCAACTTTCATAATACTAGCAGTTGGAGATAGTTCCGTATTATGACGATTATAAATGTTTATTTAAAATTATGAAAAAAGTAGTAGATCCTAATTTATACTACTAGTTTTAAAATGTAAAATAATAAACTTTCTTCCAAATTTCATTAAATAACTTCACATGGGAAATTAAGTCACACTGCAAATATTACTAGTAGTTTGCTTTCGGTGTGAAGCTAAGTAGTTTTGTAGTGTAGCCATTACTAACCATGGCATCGCTATATTTTAACTTGTAATTTTATTTTCTAACTATGTGATTAACATTATTAGCCCGATCTAATGCAATCCTCTTTCTTCTTCGATTAAGACATATATGCATGTACATACGTACGACTCTACGAAATATAAGTAACATACAATCTTCTGATTTTGACTTTGAGTAATTGCCATGTAGTCGCTTTGCTTCCTGTCTAAGTGTCAATAGATGAAAAAGATACGCCGTGTGGTTAAACCGAAATATAAAACAAAGCATTTACAAATGGTTCTAGCGTTTGAAATATATTGGTTTTTCTAACTGCCGTGGTGCATGTAAAATTTTCTCAAAAATTTGATTTTGATAGATTTGGAGGAAACCTTAGTAGTGGAATAGTTTCTCTCAATTTATTCATTAGCTAATAAGCTTATTTATACAAGGACATAACTTGTTCACCAAGTTATTTACATATATGATAATAGAAAATCTACCTATTTAGAATATACACAAATATTTACTTTCCTTTCAACTCGATCTCGTATAATCTCTGAGATCTCCTAACACCCTCCCGCAAGCTCATATATGCTAACACATATGAGATTGGACAATCACCATATCATATTCATGATCTTCATACCCACTATAGGGTCATCAATGGCGTTTATACCTCGCCATAAGGTCATCGATTCGGTGGAGAATACTGTAGTAGTTGTGCACCTCCATCGTCCCACGTCACCATGTAAACTGAACGAACCCATTCTTGGCTCATGCTCAGGATTTACGGCAACGCCATCATATCATCACCTCCATCGGATCCGTATATACCCGTTGGAGTCATCATCTTCGCGGTAAGATCGAATTTGTAGTTGATCAAAAACCACATGAAGACTTTATCTTGGAAATCTGTCTTTTGAATAACAAATCACCACAATCAGAAGAAGAATATGATCACGTCAATTTCTCCCTTTTTTTTTTTTTTTTTTTTTTTTTAAGAAACAAGAACAAGGGATCAAAGAAGAAGAAAAAAAAACGTAGAAGAAAACCAAAAACGTAGCCTCTTTGTAGTATTGAGACAAACGTTTGGCTTGGTTTGGTTTTTTTTTTTTTTTTTTTTAAACAAAGATAAAACGAAGAAGAAGAGATTAAAGAAAAGAAAACATATATATATATATTTATTTTAGAGAGAGGTAAATAAATCACGATTTTTTTTTTTTTTTTTTTTTTAATAAACAAAACCAAATAAATCTTAATTAGAAAAGAGAAGACGAAGAACAAAAGAAAAAGAGAAAAAAAATGTAGGTTAAAGACAAGATTTTTTTTTTTTTTTTGTTCAAAGCGGAAGATAAGAAAACCTAAAACCATAGGAATTGGATCTAGGCTCTGATACCATGATAGAATTTGGAGGAAACCTTAGTAGTGGAATAGTTTCTCTCAATTTATTCATTAGCTAATAAGTTTATTTATACAAGGACATAACTTGTTCACCAAGTTATTTACATATGTTATTTACATATATGATAATAGAAAATCTACCTATTTAGAATATACACAAATATTTACTTTCCTTTCAACTCGATCTCGTATAATCTCCGAGATCTCCTAACAACCATGATAGATTTGGAGGAAACCTTAGTAGTGGAATGGTTTCTCTGAGTTTATTCATTAGCCAAGAGACTTATTTATACAAGGACATAACTTGTTCACCAAGTTATTTACATATATGATAATAGAAAATCTACCTATTTAGAATATACACAAATATTTACTTTCCTTTCAACTCGATCTCGTATAATCTCTGAGATCTCCTAACAGATTTGGCTACGGAAGTTTTTTTTCTTAATTTCGTTTAAAAATAAATGTTCACCCTCTAAAACTCTCATTTTGGTAAATTAGATGTCTACATGGACAAATAACATATTACGTACAAAGATCACACGTCTATAAGAATTATACCTGAGATAAAATAATCTAAATTGTGATTATGAATAAATTATAGCAAAAAATGTTTTTGTAATAAGATTCACTTTCAAGATGCCTTGGTGGTGAAATGGTAGACACACGAGACTCAAAATCTCGTGCTAAAATGCGTAAAGGTTCGAGTCCAAATCCAAAAACTATATTTACCTTTTTTATTGTAAAGCATCGGAGAAAATTTCATAATTAATAATATTTGAGATAGAAATATTTTAGAATAGATGATCTAAAAATATATTATGGTGATAATATCAACTAGGGCGGAACATCATCAAAGTATATTAATTATAAACCTAAAGCAGTCACCATCTACCATCTAGAGACTGAGAGCAGTTTGCAAATTCATTCAGAGCTCTTGCATTTCTCAAACCTATTGGTTTATAATGTAGTTGAACAGAACTGAAACTCCTATAATCAATCAAATGATTTGATATCTAACAAGTAGACATAATTGAGAGCTTAAGATCCACCCACATAACTGGTTATTCATAAACAACTACGAAATTTGACTACCAAGCATTGGACCCACTTGAAATACTTCATGGGGTTTATCACTTACACTCAACTCATATCATCCTCAATTTCTTCCTTGTCCCCAAAATTTCAACAAGCCAAAAAATATATTAAAAGAAAAAGCAAATTTGGGATTATAGAAACCACTCATGGGTAGTTTTGGAATTGGAAAATTTATACTTTTGTCCCCCTCTCATAAAACTTTTAATAAAACTAAGGCCAGGAGGTGGTTCACTTTATATATTTGCATTGTATTTCGGTTCTCTGTACCAATTCTGGTGTGTTACCATTTAATTTTGTTTGTGTTTCTTTAATTTCAATTAAATTTCTTTGACTGTACATTTTTTACTTCGAGATTATGAATTTTCTCCTCTTTATTTCGATTTTTATTATAAACATCTAATTCAAGTTGGTTGCCATTTAATTTCTTGGTTCCATATATTAACTCCTATGAAGAAAAAAATAAAATAAATAATGGCTATTCTGTTGAGTATTTAATTTGATTTCTGTGTATTAGCCATTAAACACCTCTCTTGTTCTTTTCCTCTCCTCTATTTAATAAGCAATGAATTGGATTCCTGCAAATATCTACAGATTTTCTTGTGTATTCATTAATTTTTAATACTTACTGGTTTGAAGTTGAAAGAAAGTAATTAAAATTCGATACTCTTGAGGCAGAAATTAAAGCTCTTAACCATCTTGATATACATCATCTACTAGTATACTTCAATTCAATCTTTATGATTCTCTTTCTCTCTCTCTCTTTCTCACTCATAATTAAATTAAGCCTTAATGAAAAATCTATCTATCTCTCTTTAATTTTCTCTCTGTGTTCTTTCTTGTATATAAAGACCTAAGCTCAAGCAATCCAACCACCAGTAATAAGAAGAGACAAACTCTTTGTGATTGAAGCAAGAAAGTCTTTCAAGATCACAATCCACAAGTTTTAAGGTATTTTTTTCTCTCCGACCAAACTCATTCACTTTAATCTCTTCTTGTCTGAAAACAAACCTAATTTCAGATGAGTCGAAGAAGTCCAAAGCTGGAGTTGAAGCTGAATCTTTCACCACCTACGACAAGCCAGAGGAGGATGGTTCGATCTCCAAGCAGGTCTGCAACGACTTCACCAATCTCACCAATAAGCTCGTGCGTTTCGTCTGAGATGAACCAAGACGAACCATCTGTGAGATACTCGACAAGTCCAGAGACAACCTCAATGGTTCTTGTTGGATGTCCACGTTGTCTCATGTACGTTATGCTCTCAGAAGACGACCCTAAATGTCCAAAATGCAAAAGCACCGTTCTTCTTGATTTCAACCATGAAAACGCTTCAAACGCAAACGCTCCTCCCGCTGCTTCTTCTGGTCGCAAGACTCGCAGGAACTGAAATAATATCAGTAAAACCCTCCAAAAATCCTGTCTTTTTTTTTTTTTTTAATGTTGAGTTTTATTTATTTATTTTGTGCGAATGTAGTTGTTGTTTATGAGAGTAGTGCTAATCACGCTCCACTTTTTAAAAACCTAGAGAAGAAGCAAGGTAGGAGATGAAATTAGGGTTTCATTGCTCAAAATTTCGAAAACTAAAAGAGTGGAGCGCGAATAGCACTAACTTTTCTTTTTTTTCATTTTTCTACCATTTGAGTTCTCTAATGGAAGAAGAATTTCTATATATATTATGTGAAAACATGTGTCATTGTCTTTATATATTATCGAATTTCTAGTAACCCTTTTAACCTAATCGATGATCTAACTTAGATTTTGTTTCTTGAATATGTCTAAAAGTAAGCATCTCTGTTTTAAACTCTGTTTCTTGGATGTATATGTTTTGTGTGTAAGGTGTTATTATAACAAAAGTAGACATTCTTTAGGGTAACAGAGAGAGATTGCTTATACATCACGAAAAGGAAGATCAAGAATTGACTTGTGAAAAATGTGTAGATCCCCAGAGAAAGCTGAAGAAAAGAAAACTATATAGATTCCTTGTACTTGTTGAAAAAGCAGTTTTAGAAAAGAAAAAAGAATTGGTAAAAATGGTTTTAGAGATCAGACAAGAACATCTTATTGGTCCCACATTGTTACTTTGACCCCACAACTCATACACACAAACTCGAAATTCCCTTGTTTTTATTTCGATTTTTTATATATATTTTATGTTAACTCGAGATAGATCTCTGTTCATTCAAAAAGTCATTCAGAGTTTGTAGCTAATCATAGGTCTAAAGAAAACTGAATTTTCCTTTCCTGCAAAAGAATCCATAACAAGATTTTGTCCAGAGCAATTGCATGGTTGATGTAAGACAAAAGCAGACAAATCTAGAACATGGGTTTGCAAAAAAATGGTAAAAACTATTCTTTGTATTTTAGTTTTGTAATGGGTAAACATAAATAGTTAGATTAGGAGCTTCTAAAAAGAATGGTAAAATTATAGAGTATATTTTAAAATTAAAATAAAAAGACAAATTCTGCCGACGAAGAAGTACAAAAACAAGAGTGAAAAGATGAAAAAAGTTTGGTTAAAAATCGAAAGGGAAAGTAGTTCAGAGCATTTAAATTAAAATAAATATAAACAGAGGAAGGTGCTTCAATTTATTTATATATTTTGATAACAGCTGTTCAAAATGTTAAGATTTAGAGATCATTAAAACCAAAATATAAATGCAATAGTAATTGAGACAGTTGAGAATTGTAATGAGCGTTACGTCAGATTATAAATACGAATTTAATTCCACCTTCATTGCTCTCTTCTCGCTCACCTCTTCAAAGAAAGAAGAAATAATAATTATTATCATGATCATGAATCATGATGATGCTATACGAATTTTCATTATTTTCCTCTCTTCTTATTATTTATTTTTCTTCATTACACACTACTTGCCATGTCTTTAAAAGAACTCCATTTCTCTTCTTATCATTCACTAAATGCCACCTTTCTGTTGCCGCTTTCCAATTTTAGCAATCTCATCTTTCAAAGCTCCATGTTCCCTTATTCAATTCCTACGTCCTACCTCTCCTTTTCTCTCAATTATGCCGATTCTTTTGATTAACATTCTACCTTCATAGAGTTTATAATTTATAACCCCACATACAACCAAACTAGTTCGATGCTATTAACATCATTTAGGTTATTGGAAATTGACATCAACCAAAGTCCAAAATAAAATTCTTGTTTCTTTACGTTCATAAAAATAATTATTACTATTAGAGACCACTCTACCATTAGAGAAGATATTGCTCGTGAAAATATTAACATGTCCTGGGTTCGGTCCAAAAAACTATGGGTTTCGACGATTAGAAAATAATAATACTAGACTGCTGTTTAACTTTAAGAGTAGAGAATTGTTAAAAATATTAGTTCCATCTAGTCTAGTCTAATGGCTCATCTAGCTAGTAACATTCATGTCGGAGATTAGAGAAGTGTATATGTGAATTTCATGATGACGAGGAGACATGTGAGTGATGAAAAGACGATCGAGTAGATAGATTGGTCTTTGGAGGGACAGAGCCAGAGGGGAATGGTAGATTTGGTGTGGGCCCATTCGCAAAGAAGAGGCCCACCAAAGATATTTGAGGACCAAGAGATATATATTTACACAAAGCAAAACTATTAGAAACGTTATTCGCGCATGCAATTGCACGTCCACCAAAAACGAAGAAAGCATGCAAAATCCATCCCTACATTTGAATTTGACAAACATGTCTTGTGATCAAGTTTCTTGAATTGGATAAATGCCCATAATTAGCTTAATTAGTCTCTCTGACTCTTCATAAAAATATAACTAATTACATTTGTATTATTTAGATATGTATCTCGACGGTCCACGTACGAAACTCTTAGCCCACACGATTCGATCTCCACGATCTTGACATATCAGGAATAGTCACACTCGTATATCTAAGAAAAATTAGGCAATCCGGATCCACTCACTACAAAAAAACGTGGGTTTCAAATCATTTATTTTTAATAGTAGCATTACTTATAATTGATGTAAAAAAAAATTACATCATTTAAAAAAATGATTCAATATGGATCGATGCAATTAGTTTATATCAATTGTTGTAACCGATGTTTAAATATATCAGTTACAAAAAAATGATGTTAACATTTACATCAACTAATATAAATGATGTTAATATTTGTAACAGTTATAACAATTGATGCCAATATTTATATCACTTGTAAACAATTGATGTTAAATTAGTATCAACTTTCGGTAACTGATTCAAATAATTGTGTCAACTGAAATAATTGATCGACCACTAACATTAATATAAATTTAATTCAATGATTATTTTGTCAATAAATACGTATGTGAATGTATTTTTTTTTCTTTGCTTTTTTTTTGACGGAAAAAAAAAGAAAAAAGCATGTGAAATGTAAAATGTAAAATATTTATATCATTTTATTATAATTAGAATAATAATACAACCAATGGTAAAAATTACAAACTAAAACATATTACTACAAAAATCCAAAGCAAATATATGATTAAAACACATAGTTGGAGTGGTGGTTTTGTATGTTTGATAGGCTTCTTTGGAGGACTGTAGACGTTTTTGTTTTTCTTTGAAAAACTCTTGAATATCTTATGTTTTGTTCTTCTCTCCTTGCATTAAAACTTAAAAACTATAACCTCTTCACTTCATCTGCCATAATATAAATTCTGCAAACAAAAACTTGTAAGAACTTGTGAATAAACCAAGATATGTATAATTACATATATATTATTTACGACTATCAGATTAATCAAAGAACGAGAAAATTAGTACATGAGAAGTGACAAAGATACAAAAAAGCAAGCATGAGATTTGAAAACAGAAAGAGTGAGAAAGAGAAAAAAACAAATATAAAAAAAAACCATGAACTTATCTAGTCTAATCGGCGAGATAAAACACGAACGAGATTGAGACGTGTTTAAACATCATGTAGGGTAAACCTTCTTGCTCATCAATGGTAGATTTGAGTATAGAAAAAAAATGAGAGAGAGGAAACGAGAACAAAGTAAGTTATCTTTAATTAGAAGAAGAGATGATTTTTTTACTAGATTTTAAATTAGAATAAGCAGTTGTAAAATAAAGTGTTATAGAACGTGATTAGAGGGAGAGATTTAAGGGATTTCAGTTGTTATATTTATAACAATATGTCGATATAATCCACAAGCCATTTGTTTTTTTTTCATCAACTTTTTACGTGAGTATATATTAATAATATATAATGACGTTTTTTATATTAGATAAATTTAATTTTAAAAAGTTAATAAGATATAATGATTATTCGAAGATATAAATTCAAATTCTTAATGAAATTATTAAGAGAAGTAAATTAAGCATCACTTGTCCAATCGATTTAATTAGTTAGCAAATTCATCCATTTGTATCCTTAAATCTAGATAACAAAATTTAGTATTCTTTATATTAATCAGTTATAATTACCCTCGATTATTATTTTTGATACATGTTAACTGGCGTTTTATAATTTATATATGAATGAAATATGTAATGTATGTTAGTTTTTACTATTTGTATCAATTATATATTGATTTAAGTTAAAATAATTAACATTTTTACTATCAATTTTTAGCACGTTGATATTTTAGTTGATGTAAACTGACTTTATCAGTGTCAAATGTATTAACAGATACAAGTTAGTATCAAATTTTATCCAACAGATGTAAAATAGTTAAATACCTACATCATTTTGGGAAATTGAAGCTAAAGTACATAATTAGCATCGTTTTATTATTGATGTCGAATTTTAATCATTTTTAAGTGATTTTAACAAAAATTAGTGAATCCATCAATTACTTAATTGATGTGAATTAATGTTTTTTTGTCAATTCTTTAAAAATGATGTACACATTTATAGATTTGTATCAATTTTATTCAATCGATGTAAAACAAGTCAAAAACTATATCAATTATTATAATTGATGTAAAATCACAAAATTTGTATCATTTATTAATAAGTAATTTAAAATAATATCATTTAATTTTGTGATACTATTTATGTGATGCAATAGACACCCTTTTTTGTAGTGACTTATCGACAATTTATATCATATTATGAATTTATGATATTATAGGAAATTATAATCACATTTAGTGGTCAAACATTCAGAAGCTATGCATTTTTATACTAGCTACATTGAATTTTCCGGTGCCTAATTAAGCTTTAGCTTTCAAGTATTGTTCTTTAAGATGATCTTTACTATCTTCCCCACTAATAACACACACACAAAATATTATTCCATCAAATTTTTGACCAAGCTTTAAAGAGGGTATGACATAGTTTTTATTTTTATATTTTGTATTTTTCTACTTAAGTATTTAGTTATTGCTCCTATAAATGCATTTAAACTTGAGTAGTTGAAATCTTATGATGCTATTCTTTATTGTGAGTGCAGTACACATTTAAACTTCAATAGTTTTCTTTGTATATTTTTCCTTAAGTCTCACTGCCATCTTTCATATCAATTTATATGGGGAGCAATCCTGTCAGAAAATTAAACTTGAAATGTTGTTATTAATTTCTTGGATTATCATCAATTATGAAAACGAATAAAACGATATTTATAAATATATAGATTACAGAAGGCAATTAATCTTACATGTTGCAGAGAAAGGGTCAAACTAACATATATGTTCTTGTTTAAGGGTGGAATAGATTATGAATTGTAAAACTCAAAAAATTTGTTACAAGGAAAAAAACAACAACCTTGGAGTGGCAACAATTGTCCAACTAGTCTTCGATATATTTCGCAATCTTCAAGCAAATCTCCATATTTTAAAGAACAGTTTTCAGATTAGGGGCTAATGAATGTTTTAGAAAAATGAATGTTTTAGAAAATTTTATAGGCTTTTAACTCAAAACCTTATATACCATTTTACAAATCTCTCAACTTCGATGTGACACAATTACAACATTTTAATAAAAAGTGTGCAACTAAACAAGGCTGTTGTAAGGCATAAGCCACATAAGCCACCATTTAGGGTTCAATTTTTTTTATGAGTTTTTATATTAGATTTGTTCATGAAATAAAAAAAATTTAAATATTTTTTATATTTTTTAAGCACGGTTTCTCTCATTCGAAAGAATTATACTTGAAAATATCGACTATGTGGCTTTGGTGAATGATTTTGTAGAGACGAATACCAGAAGGATCATATTCAAAAAGTAATATTTTACTGTCTTTTTTTCTTTCTTTCTCTTGTTTCTTTGGAGCTTTCTTTTATATCGTTTTTTGGTTAGTTTTTTAAGAGTTGTTGGTATGTTTTCGAAGTTGTTTTTTGTTTTATTATATTTTTGGTTTTTTTTTATCTAAAAATCTATTAAAAATGGGTTTATTTATATGAGGACACATGTTATTTTCGTTTATGGCCTCTAAACGGTTGGACCGACTATGCAACTAAATATAACTTTTTAATAAAAAAAGAACTAAATGTAATTTCTTCGGCTTTATATGCATATATATAAGTTTAAAGCTCCTACACAACATTAATTCATTTAAACGATCTAAAACATTCAAAAGAAAATTTCTCATATCTTTACTTTTTCATCCATATATTTTTATGATCTCTGCTGCTTTCGATCTACTTACTCTTTTGATTTTACATCGATTTACAATTTGCAAAGTGAATTTATGTGTAACACCTCTTGATACGTACATTGTGGGTTAGATCTTTTTTCATGGGATGGTAACTTGGTAAGAAAAAACTATGTAAATATATAGGCCTAGCCCACGTATATATATGACCATTTGATGTTTATGATTGGGCTGAGCCTGATGATATTGTGGAAGATATCATCAAATATATTAGAAATTAATCACTGATGTATAGTACAACAAATAAAAATATTCATAGTTGAATTTGATCCGTAACGGTTATAAACAGTTTGGTAGGGAAACAAAATTCGGCATCCCAAGAAATGAAACGTTCCTTCACACTTTTTCTTATATTATACTAAGGTATGTTCACACGTTACGTGGATTTAAAATTTAACATGATATAATATATAATAATTATTAATTTATTGGCTATTTATATATTTAATATTATAGAATTTTGGTGTTTATAGTCAATAACTATCTAGGTTCACAGATTAAATATTTGTAGCAAATTATTGGATATATACAATGTTATTTGTAGAAAACAAATTAAGATGGAACATTGTTGAAATATATTATGACAAAGCATATATTAAAAAAAGTATAGAAAATTATTCCTCTATATATATAGCTAATTAAGTGATGTTTAAGATTTATGCTCACAATTTATTATTTTAGTGAAGTTAAGATTAAAATTAAACAATAATTTTAAACTATTTTATGTCAATTATTTTAAAATATATAAAAATCTATCATATTATTGTAAAAATATATATATATATATACATGAGAATATGGTTTTACATATTTTCCATAAATTCATGAAGATAATTTGATACTAAATGTTTACTTTAAATTAAAATTGATGTTATATTTTTCTTTTAAAAAATCAATACAAAAATTTTCAATTTTAGAAGGGCAAATGTCATAATTAAGTAAAAATTAGGTTCTAAATATGAAAATGGACATTACTTCCTAACACAAAAGTGACACATGGCAACTTGTCAAAGCTTTAACTTAGTGGAACCTTAAAATATTATATAATAAAAAAAATATATATACATGAGAATATGGTTTTACATATTTTTCATAAATTCATGAAGATAATTTGATACTAAATGTTTACTTTAAATTAAAATTGATGTTATATTTTTCTTTTAAAAAATCAATACAAAAAATTTTAATTTTAGAAAGGTAAATGTCATAATTAAGTAAAAATTAGGTTCTAAATATGAAAATGGACATTACTTGCTAACACAAAAGTGACACATGGCAACTTGTCAAAGCTTTAATTTAGTGGAACTTTAAAATATTATATAATAAAAAAATATATATATATACATGAGAATATGGTTTTACATATTTTCCATAAATTCATGAAGATAATTTGATACTAAATGTTTACTTTAAATTAAAATTGATGTTATATTTTTCTTTTAAAAAATCAATACAAAAAATTTCAATTTTAGAAAGGTAAATGTTATAATTAAGTAAAAATTATGTTTTAAATATGAAAATGGACATTACTTGCTAACCCAAAAGTGACACATGGCAACTTATCAAAACTTTAACTTAGTGGAACCTTAAAATATTATATAAGATACTACTAATAAATAAACGAATCGTCTTTTTCAAGTTATCTCAAAACACTTTCCTTTGCTTCTCTAATCATTCCATTTCAAATCCACTCTCCTTCTTCATCCAATCTCAACCTTGAGTTCTCTCTCATTTGCATTGTTCGTAAATCCTACTTTTCTTCAGATTGTTCTCTGGACGAACCGGTTTATTCGTGTTTTTCATTTGATCAAGTGTGAGAGTTCGATTGAAGATGCTTGGAGATTTCATTACAAGAATCATAATGTAAGATCTTCTCTTTCTTCACCTTGTAATAACTTTTTAGCAACTTCGTAATTCTCTCTTTCTCTTGGGTTATGTTTTGAGAAATTTTTGCAGATTGCTTGTAGGTTACGCATACCCTGCATATAAATGCTACAAAAGCGTTGAAAAGAAAAAGCTTGAGATTCAAGAACTTAGATACTGGTGCAAATATTGGTAAAGTACTTTACCACTTGTTAAAATAAAGAAGATTCTTCTTTCTTAGGATAAGGAATCTGATTCCCATAACCATTTTTTTAATATAAAATTCGATTTTGTAGGATCTTGGTTAGTCTTCTTACAGTCTTCGAAAGGATAGGAGACATTATTGTATCATGGTAAGTAAAACTACATAAACTAGTATAGTTATTATAAATCTTCTTCAAAAGATTTTCTAAATTGGTTACTTTTGTTACAAAACCTTAGGTTACCATTATACGGAGAGATCAAAATCGGTCTTCTCATCTATTTATGGTACCCGAAATCGCAGGTACTAGTACCACATTGCTATAAATTTTCTTGAGCATTTGGTTCAACATTTGATTCACACAAAGCAATCTTCTTCTTTTGGTTTCTAACAGGGAATCACCTATGTCTACGAGACACTACTACTTCCTTACATGTCAAGGCACGAATCCGATATCGATCATCGTATTTCGGTTCTAAAGAATCGAGGGTATTCTCTAATCGTTCAACTATTACAATGTAGTTATCACTGGATTCTCCAAATCTTCAAGCATCCACAACAACGATTCGCAATCGATAAGGTACTATCAAACCGATACAAACAATCTCACTCTCTTGAAATCAAGAACTTTCACTGTACTCAAAATCTATTTACTTCTTGTTCTACAGAAAAGTAACCAATCAAAGTCTAAAGATAAACAACAACAAACAAGAACTTCCTTCATGTTTCTCCGTTAAGAACAAGACCAATGTACAACAACACTCAAACCACAAATCACAATAACCGGTTTAAACCACCGGTTTAGAGCCAGAGTTGCACATAGACTAATGTAACAGAACATTCAATAATTGAGAAATCGAAATTTTGTTTCCTTTGATTTTTCGTAACACTATTATTTGTATACAAACATTTGTGTTTAAAATCTCTTGAAAAATCAAAAATATTCTGCAAATCGTTATTTAACAATTTGAGGAATACGAATCGAATCAAAAATCCAAGTAATCACACGTTTCAGAAACTGAAATCCAGCAGAGAATTGAATCCATACACGACGGAGAAACTGAGATCCATGCGAGTTTTCCGATGAAGATTGAGTCGTTGGTTGAAGATAAGACCAAGCAGCTTGTTTAACAAGACGGTTACGAATCGAGATATCTCCGCTACTACCGTTAATCGACGGTAAGTTAACGGAGGAGTTGGACGGAGACGATGATGGGATTATGTCTCGTAGAGATGTGTAAGCTACGAAGGAAGATGGTTTTAGAGTGATGAGTTCGAAATCGAAGGAAGAAGGAGATGATTGATCGATCGGGAAAGGTTTATCGGAGGTGAGGAGAGTGGATATGGAGTTTCTACGGCGGAGAGAAGTCGTCGGAGATTGTGACGGCGGAATTTCCATGGTTTAGGTTTTTTTTTTTGTTATCTGTGAAATGTTTTGTGGATGATTGGGTTTATGTGTAATTATTGAGCAATATAATATTGACATTTGTCACTATCTTGTGTTTGTATAATAAATTAATTTATTTATTGGAAGATAGACAAATTAATTAATTTATAATGAGTTGTTTACTTTATTTTTTTTGAATGATTTTGATTGGAAGATAGACAAATTACAAAATAGAATTAATTGTGTACTGTTCTATTTCCAAATTTCCATTTTTGTTGAGTCAATGAGTAAGTAACTCCCTCCGTTGCAAATTAGTTGTCATTCTAAGTGTTTTTACACAAATTAAGAAAATAATTAAATTTTCTGTTTTACCCCTAATTAATACACTATTTTGTTTGATATAAGTAATTATTAAGCTGAAAATTAAGGGTAAAATAAGAAAAAATAGTGATAAATTTACATTGGAAATACAAAATGACAAGTAATATGAAACAAAAAATTATTGGTAGAATGACAACTAATATGCAACAGAGAGAGTATCCAAGTAGTATTAAAATTAATAGTTGTATAATTTTATAAAGAAAATGTATACAGAGACATTTTTATATTAATGATGAGGATATGAAGATTAGAGGATATAGATATTTGGAATCCAACCAACCAAAAGATTCATTCTTATCCTAAGACTTTTATCAATGGTTATAATAGTACAACCAGTGTCAATTTTTCAAGTGTTTTGATTCGATTATTTAAGTATGATCAAAATGCAATGGAAATTAATCAATGGACAATAATATGTATGCATATACATTTTAGACATGTTGGTTGATTCATCGAACTTCTCTTATGCGATTGCGGAGGTCTTGAATTGATGGACATTTTTATCCAACGTGATTGCGAGTTCAATCAAATATGAGAAAAGTGATACCAAATGTTCTAATTTTCTAGAATCGATTCACATTTCTTTTAGTGAACTTGCCAGATTTTTTTGTTTTTGGCATCTAAACTTCAAATGGTAACCACATACAAAGAGATTTCATGACGACCAAGAACTTGCGAGATCAATAAGAGCACTTGGAGGAAATTTGATATATGCATTTCATTATGATCACTGCGTATTTAATTTTCCTTACAAATTTAGAATATCATAACTAATGGTTCTAGTTATGGTACCTCGTCCATATAACCTTCTTTTGAATTGTTATACCATAATAAATGCTTCTAGTAAGTTAGTGTCATCAGCTAAAGGAAATGACATATTATGGTTTCAAGTGAAGCTCTCTAAGTACATTAGGAAAATATAGTGATTCTCTTTTTCTACACATTAGTATTCACTTTTGCATGCTCAGCAGATTAGTATTTTACTTAGGATGTCGATCGAAAATGAAACTCTCGCCTCCACTCACTGAATTCTAATCTCTGGTCTTCCAATTTTCTTTGCTTATTCTAGAGACTAGGGTTGGACTCGCGCGTTGCGCGAGTTTGGCTTCTTTTGATATTTTTGTGTTATTTTTCTATGTTTTCTATAAAAAATCAAGTATAACATGGATTAGTAAGTATTTTATGTTAATATATATATTTTACATTTATTTACACATTATAATATTATATTTTCAATTTGTTTTTAATTCTTTTTTTGAAATTCTTTCAATTTGGTATTTGATTTCAAATAAATAGTTGTTTAGTTTTTGGGAACTTATTATTTTATCTATTATTGCATAATAAATTCATCCAATCTTCAAACAAATTCTAAATATAACCAATATATTTACTTTTGTCATTTTTTCACAAAACACTAATATAATTATAGAAAATTAATTTATACATAAATTGTTTTTACGTTTTCTTAAACATTTCGAAAATAGTTTTTGTTTCTTTAGATTTTTAAAATTATTGATTCAAATATTGAATTACAGAAGCTCGTCGGGAATGCCTTTTTGTAGAACTACGTACATTTTTACATAAAGATCACAAATTACTCTCGGTATATTTTGCTACACAATTTATGAATAATGTGACCATTAATTTTATACTTTATATATATCAAATTTAAGATTTTATTTATTTATTTTAAATTACGATATTACAACGTTTTCAATTTTTTTCTTTTCTACTTCCAAAACCTGAAAATAACATTTTGAATAAAATATTATACTCTAAAGTTTCACCTTATTTTCTTATTTTAGTGAAATCGTTCATCCTCTTTTTTTAAAGCATTCAGTCTCTTAACAATCGGCTAAAACTCAATTACAATATTTCAATAATTAACATCATTGAATCTATTTTTTCTTTGATTATTTTTTATTAACATTTCTATTCAGCGCTCTTATATATAAATTCGTAATATTTTGATTATTTTCTAATGACCATATAAATAAAAGTAATTCATTATTGTAATTTTTAATTCAAAAATAAATACTCAAATAATCCTAAAATATGGTTCTTATGATGCATTTATTAAACTTAACGACAAAAATTTGATTTAACTATTTACAATTTTATGTTACTTTGTTTACTTATTTTTAGTAGAACATAACTCAAGCAATCCGTGATTTTTTTATCTTACACCAATTTATACCTTATATCTTTAAAATAATAGTATTATAACACTTTCATATTTTTCTTTCATACTTCCATAAAATTATATAACATTATAAATAAAATCGTATATCCTAAATTTTCATCTTATTATCTCATCTTTAATTAGATGGTTCAATATCCTTTTAGTGAAATAATATACATTCTTTATCTTTACATCAACAACCTCTTATATTAACACGTTCATCCCTCATTGGTTCAAATATGCTCATGTATTTCTTTAACGAATAGGTGTAAGTGCGTTCATAACCCCAAAAAAAAACAATAGCCTCTTAACAATTTTTTGACACTCAAGATTCTTTTTCTTTGATTATTTGATGTCGCTAATATTTTTATTTACTTTTTCTTATATGTATATTCGTTTTACATATTTCTGATTTTTGAAATTGAATATATAAACTTTTATCGTTATCATAAATTCATAGTAAATACTCAAATCCTAATTTCTACTTTTAGTAATTTATTGACTTATTTTTCATTTTTTAATTTAATTAACAAATTAGTAGTGATAACTAAATGAACTTAAAACTAAAATTAATTGTTAAAATTTATTTTGCCTATGTGGACACCTTAGATGGAGAGAGGACTCCCTAATTATATATATGATTACTGTCTTCAATGACCGTTATGAGGAGTTTGAGAAGCTAAAACAGATGTATTAGGGGTTTCAAGTCGACAGTATGATAACTCATATATTTATTTTCTCCCCTCGAATGAACCGATAAACCCTCCGAAGCTCTCTATTATTTGGATAACTCTCACAACCAATGCACATCTCTACATTATACATCTCATAAAACGTAAATGCAAATAATCTAGGGAAAAAGGAAACACTAAACATATTCTTATTCATGAAATAGCAATCTTAATTGATCTTTTGAAAAGGAAAATGTCTAACTAAATGAATATGTATCACCAATCCAGTTGTGTTTTTTTGAAGTGCTTGTTATTAAAGACGAAAACATCATTGCACTAAGAGGGCTGTTCATCATCGACAAGTAATGATTCATTCAACATTCCACCATCAACAACCTCGGCATTGGCTGAAGCGTTGAGGAGACAATGAGAACCCTCCAAGTGAGGTAAGTAAAGAACAAAACTCACTCAAAAACATCACTAAGAGAGAAAGAAACAATGTTTGTGGTTTAGTGTTTAGATGAGTGATATGTTCTCTTTGCGAATTTTTTTTTCTTCTGGATATTTTTTTTTTTTGGGGTCAAAATGCAAGATTTCATTAATAGAAAGAAAGATAACAGAGTACTAAACCGGTAATAAACCGGTAGCTGATGTCACAGATGCTAAAGCTGATTTTGCAATTTGATCAGCTTCAACATTTTCCGATCTAGAAACATACACAAAAGTAATATTCCGATCAAGAGAAAGGCTAACTATATCTTCCATGATTCCATAAATTTCCAGCTGAAACTTGTTGGAATTGATCAGGTTGATAAGGTGTTGGGAATCCGATGTCATGACAAAGTCTCTGTGGTCTCGAAGTCGAGCTTGAATGAGAGCTTCCCGGATTCCAATTGCTTCTGCCATTAACGGCGAACTGATATGGGCTTCAATGGCTGATCCCTTCTCCACTGTAAACCCCATTTGATCCTTGATTATCCATCCTACACCCGCAATATCTGATTCCTTTTTCCACGCTGCATCAGAGAAGTAGTGAAGATCTTTGGAAACCAGCATAGAGAGATTGTTGTCCCCGATAATCGGTGATAACGGTAAGACTTGAGCTCCCAACCACTCTCTTGCATCAATAATCGCTTTTGTTATTGTTTCTTCACTTGTGAAGATGCGTTCTTCAAAGATTTTTTGATTCCTTGCAATCCAAATGTTCCAAAGGATCCATGAGAAGAGGGTACCTGAATCCAGGCCAATTGGAGGGAGACAAACTGTCTTTATGGCTTGTTGAAGAAACGTTTGGAGATTTGGAGTTACCTCCAGTGAAAAGCGATGGTGGAAAGGAGCGAGTTCCCACACCTTTTTTGCGAAGCTACAGTGTAAGAAGAGATGATCAATCGATTCAGCCTCTCCACACCTTGGACATGTAGCCTGTTCTATTACTCCTCTTGATGCTAAAGCTTCTCCTACTGGTAAAGCTCTGCTCAAAGTTTTCCACAAAAATAGTTTGAGTTTTTGCGATGTTTTTACCTTCCAGACACATGTATTCCAACTGAATAATACTTTATTTATCATCTTTTCTGATCTTTGCGAAATTGTATTACCGTATGTTCAAGAAAACCGACGAAGATTTCCCCGCGAGATGAAATCCCGGGAAGAAATCAATGAAACATGACACCAAGCTGGGCAAAGAGAATTTTCTTCAGCTATTTAGAGACTAAATAGAACAAATGGTTTACACTTTTTCTTATGTTTGAGCTGAGTTTGTTATTTTAGCCAAAGAATATTTGTTTGAAAATCTTTTTTTACTCTTTCCTCATTCTTCTGTTTCTACTATATGATTCTCTTGAATACAAAATAAAGGAATTTCTATGTTTCCCTCTGTTTAATTTTTTCACTTGGTGTAAATAGTTTACAATAATGCAATAGGCAGAGTATTTGACCATACTATAATATTTCATTACAACACATCAGGTGAGATCAGGTCTATGGATTTACATGATTTTCTTATTACATTGTGTTTAATCTAATTGCTTATAGAAGCTAATCTTCATTTTTAGCCGACAACTATTTTGTGTTGTATATACGTATACGTTTACTCTGAATATTCTCTAATGTTGATCCTAAATTATTGTTTGATGACATAAGAAACTAAAATTCTTTAAAGTTACTTGGTCACCAGAAAAATTAGAAGATGATTACAAACTCATGAAATATCCCAAAAGAAAAGGATTGTTTTGTCATTTCGTTAAATATCCCTATCCTTGCTGTTTTTTCTTAACCATTAACCAAAATGTACAAAGACAAGTGGGGATTGGTAGGGTTTGGTATATGCGCGGTTAGAGTGTTACCCACGTGGTTTAGCCACTTTTCACATTAAACCCATACAAAATAATTGTTATCGAAACAACCCCAATACATATTTTTGTCTTTTTTCCGACCTTTTCTTGATGTTAAAATCTTCCATTCCGCTGTACACTGCCTTTACCCCAAAAAACACTCCCCCAAAATATCAGTTCCTCAAATCATCACGTAGCAACCTCCGAACCCGGTACATAACTAAGCCGGTCGACTTCATCCCAAACCAATTTCGACGTGATCTCATCGAATTCCGGTTCATATTCCTACAACAACATTTTAGAGCATAACAATCAATAAACCAATCATGTATGTAATAAATTTGTCTAGATGGCGTTCTATGATCTAGACAAATTCTATAAATGTAATATATCTATTATACCTCGAGTTGTCGAACCAACTCTTTAGCGTTAGGTGCAGAGACAATGATCCTACGAGCCATTGGAGATATGAAGCCTTCGTCTACGGCCTTATCGATAAATGTTAATAGCGAGTTGTAGTAACCATCCACGTTAAGAAGACCCACCTGTCAAACATTATTGACCAAAAATAATGTTAGAAACCAAGTAACTTATATAGTAATATAAAGATTACGACAAGGGAAGCTTCCGGTCTCACAATCAGGGTTTATGTAGTCGTACGTCGTGACAACACATCGTTTTTTATATTCATGCAAAATAATATCATACTATAACGTTACATGCTCTTAGAATGTGTACACACAATTAGATTACAATTATAAATTGGAATAGTACAGAAAAAGTTAAGGAGGAATAAAGATTCCTAAAGGAATCTTCCATGTGATTATTACAACGTACCATATGCAACTTTTGTATCTTCATTCAGTCAAATTAAACCAAACCATTATAAATAATTAAATAAATAAGAGAAAAAATATTCAACACGCATATTCCGGTCGTAACTCATAACAATAATGCATGCTTATATCATTTTATTATATATTTTAAAACATGGTTATATAATCCAAAAAATAGGTTTAAGTTCCTTGATTACGTACCGGCTTACGATGGATTCCGAGTTGAGCCCAAGTAATGACTTCCAGCAGTTCTTCTAACGTCCCATACCCACCTAACAATTTACCAAAAAAATGTATTCGATATATTATAGATTTTATACAAAAGAAAATTCTAATGGAATTGAGTTGAGAAAATATTAATAAATTGGATTACGAACCAGGAAGGGCAATGAAGGCATCGGCTTGACGAGCCATTTCAGCTTTCCTTTGATGCATATCAGCTACTGCTTTCACTTCTCCGATGGTTTCACCGGTTATCTGCAAAAATATCAATTAATTAACACCATTTTTAAATTGTTTTTTTCTTTATAAATTGCCTCTAAAATGTGAACACCGCGAAAATATCTTATACAATATTATATCATATGGTTTTTTTTATTGTGGTTTTACATATATAAATATATTAGTTGGTCAAGGAGATGTATCGTGAAGGAAACCAAAAAACGCTCCAAGTCTCAATCATTCCTTTTTTGGTCCTACCACTATTTTATGTAGATCATTACAAGGCAATTTCTATCTCAATAATACTATATTTAAAACCAAGTCCCAAAAAATAAAGGTATCATTCAATAGAGATTTATTTGGTTGCATACCTCTCTTGGCATCAAGGTTTTTGGTATGACCCTACAAATAGATAAGAGAAGACACGGGTTAGTGATGAATAAATCACTAAACCAAAAAAAAAAGGTTTAGATTTAAATCTACAATTAACTAGTACAAAAAGTAAAGAAAGTTGACCACTGAAACCGGATTCTCTCATAAAAACATATTACACTTACACCACACATAAGAAAACTAGTTGTAATTGAAAAAAAGCAAAGAGACAGTTTTAGACAAAGGAAACATGCACAGATAATTTTTTGTCGTTGTTATGTTTATAAATACTCATTAGATTCAACCATTCTCTTCTTATAAATCAAATCAATTATCAAATTCAATGTAACAAATAATAGGTTAAATTTAGCAACTACTAGGCATCATGTAGATAGTCATGATCATCAACAGTCAAATGTTTAGAAACACAATGATGAGTAATGGGGTACTTGAAACTAGCAAATGCATCATAGAGTAGATATTTAACATACATAGAGATGTGTGAATGTAAAGAGAGAGAGAGAAGAGGAGAGAGAGAGCAAACCCTAGAACATGGCGACCACCATGATGAACAGCTTGAGAGACGAGACCCATAAGCCCCACGCTTCCACCTCCGTATACCAAATCAATCCTTCTCTCCACCTTCAACCACATTCCCACCATCAATTTCTTTAGTTTAAATTATTATTGGTTATAATAATGTCTTTATTGCATTTATTTATGATAACAGAGTTTTCATGATGAAAATGAACACGTGTCGCAAACCCATATCCATAATCGACCCCAAAAAGAAGCAACCACATCAAATATCAAATCTCAATTAAGAAAAGAGGCAAACAAAAAAATAGCTCATCATCATCATCAATCCTAATTGCAATGGTCACTATCCTAGTAATACTATTATTATCATTACCTATAGATCAATCACAAATATTTATTACAAGGTGGTTCTCTTAATTATTTTTGTTAAGAAATTTAAATATTTTGTGTTGTTGACGAAGTAGTACACCCCACAACACACGCTTTGTACATAGAGTCATTATTCTTCCAACGAACATTTTTTTGGTTTTTTTTTTTGCCCCTCGGGGCAATAAATAACTGTCATTATTATTTATCTTTCCCGTAAACAAAATCATTGGTTTTACTTCGAAACTGTAAGTTTAGGTTTAAGAAAAAATCATAGCAAAACCTCAACAAGAGTAATGGAAAAACAACAAGATATATGTGTGTGTAATACTGTAAAATAGTGAAAAATAAATATCAAATAATTCAAATAAAAATAGATCATGCAAGAGTGCTGCTCGAGTGACAGGCGGGTTACAGCTAAGCATAGTAGAAGTTACTATTTTCTCATCTCTCTTTCATGCCAAAATAACAATAAACCTTAGCACAAAATACGATTTCACATAAAAATTAGCAAAAATCAGCATACACACGTTTGGTAGATTCATCATTGTTCGTTGCAACACACAATCAAAACCAATAATCACTCAATGTTTCAAAGAAGATTCTGAGTTCATATCTCAAATCATATCTTCATTTTTGAGGTCATCTTTAAATACTATCATAAACCTTTTTAAACCCAATCATCCTTGTACAGTTGTACCAAACAAATAGTTTTGTAAGAAATCCTAAAAAGCTCTGAACTAACAAATGACACAAGAATATGATAACGAATGTATATTTGTGTTAAGTTGTGAATATGAATGTGTATGAAACTATATATATAGAGAGAGGTTAGAGAAGAGAGAACGTACCAACTCGTTACCCAATTGAATAGCAGCTTCTTGGTAAGAAGGTTTTTTGCCAGAACTGCTTCCACAGAAGACACAGATCCTCTTGAATCTAGATTTTGTCTCTTCCATTTTCTCTCTCTCTCCCTCCCTCCCTCTCTCTTCTTTTTTCTTTCTCTAGAGCTTAAAAGTGAAGTTTTATGATTATTATGATGAATGAGACCACACTTAGGAATTGTATTAGTAGTATTTATATATATATAGGAGAAGGAGGAGAATATAAATGCAAATGCGATTCCCATGCCCTTTATTAATTATTATTCTTCTTTTATTTCTATATTTTATTTTCTTAATTTTGTCTTCACTTCTCTGCAAAGAATTATTGTCTTTGTATATTTTAGTTTGTAATGTGAATATTCCATGGAAACGCTAAAACACGGCTAAAAATATATTTAAATATGATTTATCAAGCAACTGTATAATTGAACATTTTAATTATAACAATGTATAGTATAATTAGACAAAATTTCTTTCTTTATTAACAAAAGTATATTTCTTTGAAAAGTCATTTTATGTTTGTATACGGCCGTGAGATATATATTATATGATCTGATCTAATTTTATTCTAATTAATTTGAATGTGGAAGGATTAGATTAGATCTATCACAGGTTGGAAGATCTGTTCAGATTTTGTATCTGATTAGTTCAATAGAACCAGAATCATGGATCAAATTTTATATTTTTCATAAAACGACTTTCGTTAAGATTGCAAAATGCAATTACACAAGTTATATGTCCATCAAATCAAAAGCATAATCTCTTGGACTACACTTGATAGAATCGGTCTGATCCATTTTTCTAACTACTTTTGTGCTTGTCTTTCGTTTGTAAGAAAAACGATTAACTTGTCTTAAAATTACTTGGTCAGACGAAAGATAAGAA
Organism: Arabis alpina; assembly: GCA_900128785.1. Classification (NCBI taxonomy): domain Eukaryota; kingdom Viridiplantae; phylum Streptophyta; class Magnoliopsida; order Brassicales; family Brassicaceae; genus Arabis; species Arabis alpina. Next base: position 3,711,585 of record LT669795.1, read on the forward strand.
GAGGGCGTTTAGGGTTAGTGTACGAAAGTGCTACAAATTGTTTGAGCTGTTAGACAAAAGTATTCACTTAAAAAAAAAAAAAAAGTATTCACTTTTCAAGTGATCAACAAGTTCTTTATTAATTAGGAAACAGCAAGATATAGCAAATTGATCATTATATTAAATCTAATCTACACGTTGTAGATTTCACAACCACATGAAGAAGAAAGAGTTTAGTATTTTAATATAAGTTCAGAAATATACGTGTATAATTTCACAACCACATAAGATAATGTTAGCTGCCTGATCAGTGGTATGATTTGGTATATTTACGTGTAGAGCAAATACGTAAATATAAATTGTGATTATTTTCAATTCCTTTCGTTTACGGTTTTGAAACTTGCATTTTAAATGAAAATATAGATTTGTTACGAAAAAAATGATAGGAAAACTTGGAATGATAGAGAAGCATGATCATCAACTAAAGTCGCAAAACTTTCCGGAACTGCAAGCTCTAAATGACTCAGCGATTAATCTCGACTACAATTTATATTATAGATTAATTAGATCAACAATAGTTATCCATAGCTATCAAAAGTGTACTTAAACTATATTAAATAAATAATTTAAGGAATCCCATAATTTAATGGAGACGATACATTTACAAGAAATGAAGACAATGAATAAATTTATCATTTTAAATATAATGCAAAACAATAGCCATTCCAATTTTTTTTTGTCTGGAACTGATTGATATTTTCTTATTTCGTTTCCTCTACCGTCCTTATTTGGCTATTGGCATTGATAGAAATTTTGTTTCCTCTGCCGTCCTCAATTTTGGGATTTTCTATGTATTTATTTTTAATGGACTTAATATTATATCGACAAATTTTAAGGAGTTCTTACATTTGCTTCAAAGAATTACTCTTTTTTCATTCCCGTCTAGTATGTTTTTTCATCAATAAATCATTCATCGGGTGTTTTTTAGAAAATCATTCCCTAGCAATCGATGCCTCATAAGCTAACTTAGTTTTTATAATTGATTTATTTATTAAAGCCTCACGAGGTGTCTCGTAATCACTTATTTTATTCTTCACGTCGTTATAAAATTTCCACCCACTAAAGCAATAGTCCCTTCGCGTATTCACATTTCACACCTACGTTTTAAATATTTGACATATTTAATACTTGTGTATTTCGATGGACAATGTACAAAACGAATATGAATTTACTATAAACTAACATTATTTACAATAAATACATCTAGAAATTTAGATAACATCATTTTATCGATCATTTTACCGTTGAAGAAAAAAGTAAAAGGCATCTTAATTTGAATCTTAATTACTCTCTTCAATGTTTATTGCTTACGAATATAAGAAATACTATAGAAGTCCACAAAATAAAAAAATAAGATCCATCAAATATACATAGGGTTATAAACCACTTTTGCGTTTGTTAATCTTATTATGGTAATTATTTGTTGAAATGTTTTTATTTTTATTTTTAGTTTACAAATTAAATTATATATGTAAATTTTGTTTTTGTAGGTGATATTGATACTATTCGAAGATTTGGAAATTGAAGAGTCCAAGTATTATAGAGGTAGCGCAGATCAGTTTCAAGATCCAAGGCCTTAGTTTCACAGTTTTCCATTAGATTATGTTGTGTACTGATTATGTGCATTCTGTTGAATTTTCAGATGATGGTATATTTTGGATGTCTTAACAAGATTTATCTATTTATGATCCTAATAATTATATTAAGAACAATCAAAGCGCTCGTAACGTTTAACTATGATTTTTTTTGTTTCCAGATTGAAAATGGAGGTTATTTTCTTTTTGTATCTCTGACACATTACCTGACCAGCAATGCTCGTTATGGTTATACCAAAGCAAATTGAAAATAGAAGTTGATTTTCATTCAATATGTTTTAAATTTTCATTCTAATGGGGTTTCCTATGAATTCAAAATTGGATTATATATTTATTATAACTATGAATAAATATGTAATCATATTTTGAATTCATTTGAAGAACCATTTCATTCGATGTGTTTTAAACTTTTAAACACCAAACTCTTGATTCATATATTTTCAAAATCCATTAAAACTTATATATAGAGTCGAATAAATACGGTAACACTAAAAAAACAAAGCTTAAAAAAAAGTGATTCAAGTAAATAACATTTCTTACAAATTGATTATTTAGTGCCAATTACTCGAGTGTTAGACCAATTCACGCAGAAGCAATTATTTATACATTGTAATACCAAACACACAAATGTTATAAAGTAATTACATCAATCCAGCTAATTCACATGTCATCTAAATCATCCGAAGGGTTCCTATATGTACGAGTAAACTAAAGAATATCCTCCACTTTCTTTAATGATTAAAGCAAGAAAAGTTTCATAAATTTTTAAAATAACATATAGTTACTAATTAGTTTGGCATATATGTTTTTTTGTGATAAAAAGTTTGGCATACATGTTTATAAAAATGTTCAATATATAACAGCTGTAAGCTGATGCAATCATCCAACAAATTTGGATGATCATTCCTTACATCGCATCCTTTGACTAAAACTTTTTCTTCCCTTTATGATGCACATTGATAGTTTTATAATCTAAACCATATCTTTATGTTCTTCTTAGACTTGAAGACCAAAGCAACACAAACCATTAGAGTAATCATATATATAATTAGGGAGTCCTCTCTTCATCTAAGGTGTTCACATAGGCAAAAAATTTTTTTAACAATTAATTTTAGTTTTAAGTTCATTTAGTTCATGTTTATGTATATTTATTGTTACTTATATCTACTAATTTTTTAATTAAATTAGAAAACGAAAAATAAGTCAATAAATTATAAAAGTATAAATTAATATTTGAGTATTTACTATGAATTTATGATAACGATAAAAGTTTATATATTCAATTTCAAAAATTAGAAATATGTAAAATGAATATACATATAAGAAAAAGTGAATAAAGATATTAGCGACATCATATAATCAAAGAAAAAGAATCTTGAGTGTCAGAAAATTGTTAAGAGGCTATTGGTTTTTTTTTTGTCATGAACGCACTTACACCTATTCGTTAAAGAAATACATGAGCATATTTGAACCAATGAGGGATGAACGTGTTAATATAAGAGGTTGTTGATATAAAGATAAAGAATATATATTATTTCACTAAAAGCATACTGAACCATCTAATTAAAGATGAGATAATAAGATGAAAATTTAGGATATACAATTTTATTTATAATGTTATATAATTTTATGGAAGTATGAAAGAAAAATATGAAAGTGTTATAATACTATTATTTTAAAGATATAAGGTATAAATTGGTGTAAAACAAAAAAATCACGCATTGCTTGAGTTATGTTCTACTACAAATAAGTAAACAAAGTAACATAAAATTGTAAATAGTTAAATCAAATTTTTGTCATTAAGTTTAATAAATACATCATACGAACCATATTTTAAGATTATTTGAGTATTTATTTTCGAATTAAAAATTACAATAATGAATTACTTTTATTTTTATGGTCATTAGAAAATAATCAAAATATTACGAATTTATATATAAGAGCGTTGAATAGAAATGTTAATAAAAAATAATTAAAAAAATATATTCAATGATGTTAATTATTGAAGTATCGTAATTGAGTTTTAGCCGATTGTTATAAAAAAAGAGGATGTATGATTTCACTAAAAGATATTGAACGATTTCACTAAAATAAGAAAATAATTTGTGATCTTTATGTAAAAATGTACGTAGTTCTACAAAAAGGCATTCCCCAGCGAGCTTATGTAATTCAATATTTGAATCAATGATTTTAAAAATGTAGAGAAACAAAAACTATTTTCGAAATGTTTAAGAAAACGTAAAAAAAAATTATGTATAAATTAACTTTCTATAATTATATTAGTGTTTGGTGAAAAAATGACAAAAGTAAATATATTGGTTATATTTAGAATTTGTTTGAAGATTGGATGAATTTATTATGCAATAATAGATAAAATAATAAGTTCTCAAAAACTAAACAGCTATTATAATGACAAAATTTTATAATGACAAATTAATAATCGAAAATATGATATTATAATGTGTAAAAAAATGTAAAATATATATACTAACATAAAATATTTACTAATTCATGTTATACATGATATTGATAGAAAATACAGGAAAATAACACAAAAATATCAAAAGAAGCAAAACTCGCGCAACGCGCGAGTCCAACCCTAGTAGATTAAATAGGAGAAATAAGAGTTCTTGTTACATATTTATCTTAGTTTTTCAGTAAGGCATAGTCCACAAATAGTTTTATTTGTTTGCAACAAATGCTTAAGAATGATATAATTGAATAGTGAAAATGACTAAAAACAGATTGAATAGCTTTATTTGTTTGCAACAAATGCTTAAGAATGATATAATTGAATAGTGAAAATGACTAAAAACAGATTGAATAGCATAGAATTTTGAATATGATTAGTGAATTTATTTACCGTAAAAAATTAACAATCAAACTTCATGTTTTCTGATAGGTCTCTAATATATTAGTATATATGTATATAATATATTTTGAAGCTTGCGTAATAAAATTCAATCTTTTTTTGTGGTTTTGTAAGATGACGACTACTAGAGGAAAAATGGAAACTTGTGTTACCAACAAACTGTTAAAATATTTGGAACATTGATACATGTGTACTCAAATTCTACCATCACGACTCAAAATCATAATTACAAAAACGATAATATAAATTTTAAAAAATATTAAAGATAAGGTATGAAAAATGGAGTATCTAGGCTTTTATTTTGATTTTGTCAAGATCAAGTATCTAAACTTATGGTTTGTATAACTGTCGAACTTATGTTGGGTTTTAGATTACAAATAATATCGATTTTTATATGTTACTATTAATAAACAAAAACTAAAGACCTTATAATAAGATATATCGAAGTCGTTATCGTGAAGATATCACCATGATCAAGAAGATTGTATGAGCTGGGAGATACATATAAAAAATTACAAAGAACACTCATAGCATCATCATCTTTGGCTAATTATATTTAATCTAAACGTTAATTCTACTCAGTGATGCGGCCCATTAATCACTCATATTGGGCCTTTAAAGGCCCATTTTGAGTTACATAAACCTCTAAAAACGAGTTAGCACCGAGTCGACTCATTTGAAAACCCCTGCAAAAACCTCAACGATCACAACAATGGAGATTACTAGAGACGATTACAAATTCCTGAGAATCGAAGACACTTTCAAGGCATTACATCTTCATGTTAACCTCATCGGAATCATCGTCGAGTTAGGTTTCCCCAATAGCTCTGGTATCGTTAATCCCTTCCCCAATTCCGATTCATATATTCGTTTCTACTCTTCCGATTGATTCGATTAGTGTTGCAGATTGTTCATGTACGATGAAAATCGTTGATCCATGGCATTTAGGATCTGGTCTTCCTGTTAAATTCTTTGCTCGTACTATACAAGCACTTCCTCGTGTTGATTCGATTGGTGATATAGTCTTGCTTTCTCGTGTAAAGGTTCGATACACTATTCCTATCTTGGTTTCTTATCACTGTAGTTTATGGGTTTGTGTCAATATTCACTCTTTGCTTTGGAATGTTTTGTTGCAGATTGTGCTTGTTAATAGGAAAATCACTGCTCTGTGCAATGAAACATCTTCTTCGTTTGGTTTGTTTAGTGGGAACTATGAGGATGATTGTATAGCGTACCAATCTTCACATAAGTTTCAGATGAGAGAACAAGATAAGAACTTCTTGTCATTTCTCAGAGAATGGATGATAACTCACTGTTTCGAAGATGGTAATTATGATACAATACCAACTGTGTTTTCATTTCTCTGTGTGTTGGTAAGGTTGAAGATTTGTTTTGATTGATGATAGGGTCATGTTGTTTCACATCTCTGAAGGATATCAAAGAAGGGGAATGTTCAAACCTATCTAGCCAGGTAGATTGATCTTAGTATTTACGAAACTGGAAGTGTTTCAAGTGGAGATTATGGTCTGTTATGTATTTGATATTGTTTCACATTCTTTCTTGTCTCTGAAGATTGTTCACATTTCCAAGGATGATAAAGATAGGATGTACATCTTTGTTTGGGATGGAACTGAGATGCCACCGTGCAATATCGTGGTAAAGTAAGTATGTATGCTTCACCCGTTTCAGCTCTCTAGTTTTTCGTTTCATTTTTTTTGTATTTGTATTTGCTCTTGTATAGCTACTCATTTCCTGGATTAATAACAGTTTCTATAAAGGAAATCAGTATCTCTGTATATATGGAAGGCCAACTTCTCCTAGTCCCATTTGTTCGTATGATAAAAAATCCTCTGAGATAAGTCTATATCAGCTGATCATTTCATCGTTGGATCTTGAAAGCTCAGTGTTTTTTCTTTTCTTGCGAATGAACACCATAACAGGTCAGAAAGGTTTCGTTTATGTGTGGAACCCGAGATGTTACCTATTTACGTGTTGCGTAACTTTCCTACTTGTGGTTCCGTTTTGAGGATCATAGTAGAGAAAGTTAGTGAAAAGCAGGCCATTCACTGTCTTCAACCTGGTCAACACGTGAAGTTTCTGAACCTTTTCTTTCAAGTAAATATGGGATTATGGAATGCCATTTTTACTCCCTCTACAAAGATGCAGTACACAATGAGCACAGAAATTGAAGCCTTTAGACCTCAAAGGTTTCTTCTAACACCTTTTATTACCATCTGATTTGATGTTATGCATCATCCGCTTATAAAGAGAAGCTTTTGTTTTACAAATTCAGTATGTGCAGAGAGAACTTGTCATCGAGATGGAACCCTGGTCCTTTGCACTCTGGAATCACAGGTAATATTATAGTTTTGAGTTTTAGACATTTGACATAATGTTGAAAACTATTTGATATTGTATAGTTTTGGCTTAATCCCTCTTTAGGGGTTGCTCATGAGGACGCTCCGTTTGTTACTCTGATGGACATCCTTACCTATCACAATGTAATGTATCCCAAAAGCTCTCAAGTTGTAAAACAAGATTACTTAAAGACTTTCTTGAGTTGATTATTAGTAATGCTTATGTAGGTGACTGCTAAATTCAAGTGTGTAGTTCGGTTCATACAAGGGTATCCCCAAGATGTAAGAAAATTCCACGACTCCAACGGAAATTTCAGATTACTAGCGATACTAGAAGATCCAACCGCCAGAATCTGCGCTTCTTTATACGCTGACGAAGGGGTAAAGTAAACTACTAATCTTTGTTGAGTAGCTCATGGAGCAAGATTGTTCAGTATTTATATCTGCAATTACATTTACAGGACAAGTTTTTTGGGTGTGACCAATCTGATGAAGAAGCTCTAGTCAAGAAACTGAACAGATTGTTAGGAGGTGAAGAAATGAAGGAAGTACCAAGAAATCCACCATGGGTGCAATGTTGCTTGTTCTCATTTTACACAAACAAAATGGATCCATGGGGAAGCAGAAGATTTAGAATTTTCGATACATGGATCATTGATCCATAAAGTCACATTAAATCAAATATCACAAATCATAATGTTAATTGTGGTCATAGAGTTGTTTAACATTAACAAAATGTGTAGTAATGATATGTTAATGCTTATTTAACACCACAAATTTTGGCATTAGTCTTTAATTTCCATTGAATAGTATATAAAAAATCTATACCACATGTTTTTATTAAAATTTGGACCGCACATTTTCGAAAATCTAAAATTTAATATGTTAATGCTTGATTTAACAACATTATATTTAAGAACAGAAATTTATTGACATTGATTTGAAAGTGTATATATATTCCTCCAACAAGTGTAGATCTAGAAAATGTAAATCTCAGTAATAAATTATTTATTAACATAGAAATAGAAACCATACGAGAATAGATTACATAAGACATAATGATATAAATCTCTCCAACAATATCACAGAAATAATCAAAGCAAACAATCTAATAGAACCCATAATATAAAAAAAATATAAAAAATGTAGTATAACATTGACTTAGACTAATCAAAAGTCAACATCACACTTAGTCCTCTGAAACACAAACCCACTCGTTGTATTAACATTACTAATCGGAACCTTAATCTCACACCTAATCTTAGGCTTAAACCTCCACGTCTTAACCAAACCAAACTTAAACCTAACCCTAAGTCTCAACTTCGCATCAATCCTATAAATCCCCGATTTCAAATCCTCGTCGAGATCTTTCCTCTCTCCGCCGCTTAACAACACCAAACTCTGCCCCTCAAGTTTACTTCCAAACACTGTCGTGTTCTTATGCCCTTGATAAAACGGCGAAACATTACCGTTACCGAATCTCTGGTCACCGTAATAACCATTAACATTGATTTGATCATAGTAAACACCGATTCTTCGATTAGGGTTACGGATTGTGAAATTAAGGTCGAGATTGTAACGGAGGTTGTTGGTTGGATCTAGTGTGAAGGTAGTGAGTTTTGCGTCGGTGACGTGGAATTTGATCGCGTTGGGACGGAATATTAACCAGATGATTAACGCGGCGATTCCGGCGAGGATTGCTAGGGTTATGAGGATGTTGAAGATGATGCTTAAGATGCAACAACCGCAACAACTGAAACAGCTTCCTAAACAACCGCAACAACCACCACCACCGTGTCTGCCGTGGCTATGTGAGGTTTTTGTTGGTGGTGGAATTGATGGTCCGTAATACGCACCGTTTAAGTGTGGTTGTGGTTGGTGGTCCCCCATGTGTTCGATGAAATGTCTCTGAGATAAAAAAAAAAAAATTTAGAAAGTGGAAAAAATGAGATTATTGTTTAATTAAGAAGTGGGTTTATTGTGTGTATATATAGTGTAGAGAGATAACGTGTAGTAGATAAAACGATTAATTTGACGCGGTTTTGTATTTTTCAAAGTCAATAGTGACGCGGATGTTATAAGATGATTTGAATTGATTTGATTAATTAAGATGTTACTTGTGACGTAATTCTTAGTTTTTTTTTCATCTGAAAACTTCATCGATTAATCAAACGTTCCAAACTATACAAGGTATTTACAACGCAAAAACATCAAACCAGGTGCATCTCCTAATAATATCTGAGAGAAATAAAATGGTCCTAAAGACCAGGTTCAAACAAATTTTGAATCACAAAATTTGTAGACGGAACCATCAGAGGACTAAACACTCTCATCGCGGAACACATGTTGTAACCAAGATGGAAAGGATTGAGCTACATACGACTGAATTCGGCTCTCCTTGGTTACACTCTCATCGCGGAACACATGTTGTGACATAATTCTTAGTTATTTAGGAGATTAGCAGTTTAATAGTAAACATTTAAGATTGTTTCTTATGTTTTGCTTTATGTGTTTTGGTTTTTCTTTCTATCCGATTTGATTATTATATTAAGTTGTTGAATTTATATAACTTGGTGGTTAACGAGCTAGATTGATCTTTTCGTACACAAATATCTATATGTGGGAATGTGGTGATGGTTATTAGTGGGGTAGTTGATTACGGAATTGTAAAGAGAGTAATTTTTACAATGTAGTAAGCTTCGAAGAAACTTCCTTAAAAGCGACTGCTCTAAGATAGCCATTTTTTTCGAGACTTTTGAGGAAAATGAGCAAAGAAGAATATCAACAAGTCTATAGAAAATTACAAACCGGTCACGATCCAAAAAATTTGAATTTTTATTAAAAACCAAATTATTAGCATAAAATAACCTTGGTTTATATAAGTTGCAATTAAGGTGGGTTTTTTCAAGTGTTAATACCTTATTAATATGATAAACAAAACAAAAAAAGGCTATCAAACGAAATGTCGCAAAAGTCTAAAGAAAATAAATTACTATTTGAAATAATGAAAATGTTTAATGTGAAAGATTTCTCAAGTTGAAAGAAAATAAAACATTGCAAAGACCTGTAATAAAAATGTTAATGCTAAAAGCAAGAAAACGAAGGAAGGTTGGTGCCTTGGTGGTATGACCTGTAATTGTAAACGAAGATTAGGTGAAGACATGCTTTCAAATGTTAACATTTTTCTTAAATGAGAGAGGTCAAGCAAATTTAATATAGAATGAATGTTAAAACAACTTGCTAAATTTATAAATAATAGAAGTTCTTTAAATCTTTTTATAATATGAGATGCAATGTTTTTTTTTGTTAATGAATGATTTTAAAAGGTTAAGAAAGTTATATCTCTTATAACTATTAAATTGATCTTTGGATAAACAAGATTCATGGTATACTTCATTGTATTTTTCATGTTATTAATTTTGTTTAAAATTAAAAGCATGATGAAGAAACATTTCTTTATAAGCTAGTTAGATCTACTACTATGGAGAAAATTCTTAGTTTGTGGCAGTTTTTTTTGTCCTTTAGATGCTCATTAATATTACTGTGGGCTTGTTTTGAGTAGTTCAATGGAATTCGACTAAGAAATGATGGACTTTGGATGTTTGTAGAAAATGGAAAATGGAGGAATTAAGCGGTATTGATAAAATATCTCATATTGAAAACGAAGTTCAACAACCCTAGTATATAAAAATATAGACTTCTCCACTAATTACAAATCTAATGTGTTCACAGTTCACCATCAAGGATACAAATTTGTGATTCCTCTATTGGTGATAAAGATAAATTATTACTTATATATCTTTGTTGATATATATGTATTCTAGTCGTTTTAGTTTACACGCTTAATAAAAATGTATTAACATGATTTAAAATGGCAAAAGAGAGGGTTATGTAGGTATTAGTTTTGTTTAATATGCATAACTTCAATACTTACATAGTATTTGTCAATTCATGGAAATGGAAGCATATAGGTGTAAAACTTCTCCTCATGGTGATCAACTATACATAGATTATTTAGCAAAATTCAAGTCACTAAATATTCTCAACTAAAAATATGTTTACACAAATGTTTATATAATTATTAGACGAATATTCATGTGTTTATGTAGTTTAAGTAACAAATCATTTGAAAAACATATATCGAAGATAACATTGTAAGTATACAAAGTTTGACTGAAATACAGAAATTGATATACAACGTCTCAAAATAATAAATAAAACAATTATATGAAACAAAAATGTTCATGTATTCGAAGTCGATACCAACTGATAAACTTTTAGCAAGGGATGGGCAAAACTTCCGAATGTCATCTAAAGAGGGAAGTTTTGGAGATTCCGAGTTCGACCATTCGACAATGAATAAACTACGTTTAGTTGTTATGATCCTTAACCCAAAAAGATTATGGAGTTTGGTCCATGATTCATCTAATCTAAATTAATTTTGATAGGGGACAAATTGGATTCGGCCGCGTGTGGATCACAATGGAAACCAAACACGTGGGAGAGTTTGTAAATAAAGAGAACATTTTTTAAAAGCATGCTAACAAACAAAAAAAGTCGTTTCCGAACACACCAAATTATTAGCTGGTAATCGATCCGTTGTGCCATGCGAGAATTGGACCTCACTCTTACGCAATGCTATTTGACATCTTATACATACATTGAACTTTTTTTGTTATATATATACATACACGAACATGATTCATATCTCGTAATTTTCTTTTATTGAAGAAAGTGAATTCCAACTGGAGAGATGATACATGGTCCCTTGGAAAAGAGGTAACCTTTCTTTCTTACATTTTGTTAAGGGTATATGCAGTTATAACTAGATTTGACTTGAAAAGTGAAAGATAAGATTGTTTCATACATTATCAACCAAAAAGATACGAATATATCATAAGTTCTTGTAAACTAAGCAACATGATTCGCTTTATTTCTTTCAAGATCCAAGAATATTTTTATCAAATAGTTTCAAGAATATATAGACGACAATCTTACCAATATCTTAATTACCAGTAATTTATCTCTAAGTTTTTCCTTTGAATGTATTATAATTAGAGTGCAAAAAGCGACCTTTAACAAAAACAAAAAAAAGATCTAATGCTTTTAATTTCGTGTGGAAATCGAAGAAATACAAGAACGAGTCCTAAGGAAAACTTAAGAAAAGGTCAGAGAGAAAAGATAAGACATTTATAGACTGGACAAATATTAGACACCATAACACAACGTCCACAAAAACTATCTTTTCCTACCAAATGTTTCACTTTTTTGATAACTCAAGTGTCGTCACATTAAATCACCTCAAAACCAAAGTCAATCAACAAGAGAAGACACATAAATGCACAATCATGACAAAAACAATAGTCAATTAAATCATCGATCATCAATTGCCACTAATAAAAAAACAAACCAACTTTATCTATTACTATATTGTATTTTTTTTTCTAATCTTTAGAGCTCGTCAAACAATAACGCAACCGATTGTAAATCCTTGTATTGAAAAACCATAGACACTTAATAAAATACTACGAAATCATAAAAATAGATATTACGTAATCTAAGAAAAAATCGTGACGTCAATCACTAACACTGCAAGTGGTAGTAAGTGTATACTTAACGGCGTGTTCTCCGACGATAACTCCGGCGGCACTATTCCCAAAGTTGATATACGCCGGACACCTAACGTAAAGATGATATTTCCCGGTAGTAAAAGCTCCATGTTTCCAACGAATACGACCATCAATACGAACAAGCAACGCAACACCACCATGTGTATGGTCTTGATTAAGAGCCAAAGCGTTGTACGGAGCAACAGAAACAGACTTTCCACCGACAAAAGGTGACCAAACGTTGACTTCTTTATGTCCTTGATAAACCGGTGGAATCGAAGTTGGATAAGTGATTTGTTGACTCTGGTAAGAAGCGTAGACATCAAGACGGTCGTAGTAGATTCCGATCTTGTCGTTAGGGTTACGAGAAGAGAGAGTGAATTGGAAATTTGAAGTGAGGAGATTCGGTGGATCACCGGTGACGTTGAAGGTGAAGACGGTGGCGTCTTGGAGGATGAAATGTGGCTTCGAAGGTTTAAGTACTGCCCATAGTAAGAGAATCAATAAGAGGATTATCACGAGGAAGATTATTATGCAGATTATACATCGGAGGTTTTTAGGGCGGCGAGATGAGTCTTTGTCGTGAGAGCCACAGTCTTTTGAAGTCATGACGGAGGAGCTACGGTGGTGTACGGTGGTTGGTGGTGGAGAGAAAGTGAGAAAGTTGATCTTTATAGTACTCGTGGACTCATGGTGGGGTTTTTATATAAAAGAAGTATAGTCTTTTATGGACATATTATTTTAATAGAGATAAAGTTATAGGAAGTATGGTAAATGTAAGTATTATGATTTTGGTAATGAAATATTACGAATTGATATGAAACTGATTTATGCATTCCTTTACAATGAAAAGTTGGTATACAATAGAAAATGGAATTAATGAACGCAAGAAAAAAAATGGAAATTATATGTAAAATAGAAGATGAATTCATATAATTATTCGTTTTTACATTAGTCATTTGATTTTAAAACTTAAAAGTAAATTGTACATTATTCATTTCATGAATATAAAAGAGTGGAATTTTGTATATTTAGTTTCTTCTTTTGGTTAGTCTTTTTTGAAAAATTTCCCCTTTCAAACTCCTTTTGTAACTTTATGTAATATTTTTGTAATGGTCGGCACTAGACCGTCTAATAGAATATCAATTTTCTCACTACAAAATATATTTTCTTGGCATCCAAAACAATTTTAGTGTAGATTGTGATTTACAAATTCTTATATACTACTCCCTCCGTTCGTAATTAGATGTTTAAAGTAATGCACGGTTATTAAGAAAACGCATTGATTTCTACGATTTACAGTTTTCAATAAAGTTTAACCAATAGTATTTCAGTATTTGTTTTGAAATTTGTAAAAGTGCATAGAAAACTGTAAAAACTCTTTCTTTTTGGAACAAAATTTTTTTGTAAAAAATTCATCTTTTAGAAATAGAGGGAGTAATTACTAATAACTTCACTAACTTGATTTTGTTAACATCGAATGCACTGATACTATACCCTCCAACTCCAAAAGTCTAAAGCCATTTCTTAACAAAAAACAATGTACTTCATAAAGTCAAAGTTAATCGTTTGTTCAACACATGTTAATTATGAAAACTTTGTAGATTTTGCCAAAACTTCTACAATGAACTATGAACAAGACGCGCCTAAAAGTAAAGAAAGTCGTCGTTATGTATCATCATGATTTTTTTAACGAGTTAGGTTATAATAACTTGAAAACGACAAAAAGAGAGAAATAAAAGATGGGATTACTTGTGGAATATCAATTTTACTCATTCTACGTTCTAATGCTTAAATATGATGTATATGCAATAATCTAATGAATATAAGGACCAAGTTTCCGAGTAAGATACCAGAATGCTACGTTTTGTCTATGAAAGCTAAGGATATAAAGTTCATATCGGATATAAGAAGGAAAATATATAGCGGATAAAGTTGAAAATTGGTAGTTTATATTTTTAGTAATGAGAATCGATAATTCGAATATTTATAAGTACTATCTAGATTATACTCTCCAAAATACAAGAAACATGTTGGATTGTAATGGTTCGAGTACCTAAAAATTACGATCAAGATTTCATTGATTCCGGATCGGATATTTTGGTCTTTAGGGTACTTATGATTATCTGGATAATTTTAAGAAAGTATGGATCGGACATTTCAATTTGTGTACCATGTTCCTATCAAGTTAAATGATCCTAAATAAATAATTCTTCCGAAAAATACAAGTATGGATTCAAAACCCGTCTTGAAATGGACAACTAAGGATTGGATTTTACGCATCGTTAGAATCATTATTATTTGGCATATCTTCTCGAACATCGATGTCCGTATACGCATGTACATGTGAGTTGGTGATGGCCAAGATAATATATACACACAATTGGCGAGACCAAAAGAAATCTATATAATTATTAACACTCATCACATTGTTTATTATTTATGCAAAAACAATTTCGTGTCTAGAATTCGTGATTTAGTTAGAACGAACATATTTCAAACACTCCCAAGAACGTTAATTGATTATATACGTAATACGTTACGGTAAGTATTATGTTTATTTAACAAAAAAAAAAAGTTTATAATCAATAAGTTTACTTTAGAACATGTGCAATAATATTTTTTTGGTTCTTTGACATCTAAGAAATTGAAGTCATTGAAAAAAATGATTTTAAGCCGTGAGATATAAAAAGTGAAATTTTTAAGAAAAGAATATAGAATATGATGTTTCCTAAACCATACGTCCATTTCTAAATGTAACAACAAGAAAAGTTAAGTATAAAATATCGAAGGGAGATAATTCTTTACTTTGCCTAAGGAATTGACTTCATAAATAAAACAAAGCAACGTCAAAATAAACAATCTCAAATGGTGGGCGCCAATATAAATTAACATGTTACACAACCTCTAGTGACAAAATTAAAGTAAACCATAAATTCAAAAACTATAAAAATAACAAAAGTAGCAGCCATGGATTCCATCGACTTGCCTCTTCCTCCTTCTCAACCCCTATGCCCTTATATACGAACCCAAGGCCTAGATCGCTTTTATCAGACGAAACTCGATGAGACAATTTATCACATAATCGACAATTCTTATTACATCTATGATGCAAGCGAGGAAGACAAAAAGTCTTCACATTTTCACCATCTTAACCTTCTTCTCTGGTGCAACAATAAAGAAGACAAAGAAAATGACTTCTACTGCAAGGCTTGTAGGCAAAATACAATTGGTACAATCTATTATTATTGTAATGGATGCGACTCTAGTTACCATAAAGAGTGTGTCGAGTCTCCCGTTGTCTTCATATCCCCATATCATCCCAAATATCCTCTCCAGCTTCTCGAATTCAGTATCATGACGTTTGATACGAAGGAAAACCAATATTGTCGTTCTTGCGGCAAACAAATTAAAGGTTTAGTTTACTATTCTTCTATTTGTGATCTTATTTTAGATCCTATTTGTGCAAGAAAACACGAAGTCCCAGTTATAAACAATTCGAAGAGACATGAGCATACCCTCTGTCACGGCCCTATCCCACCAATTCGAGAAAACCTCTAACTTATATTGCAAGGAAGCATATTGAATTTAATGTTGGGCTAAGTGTAGATATTTAACTGGTGGCCCAATCCCACAAAATCCTCAAAACCCTAAAGGCCAGTTCGTGTGGCCCAAGTGTTTAATGAAAACCCTAAACCTAAACTCTCCTACCACTATATAAGGGGCACGAAATAGAAGGCAAGGATCATCGTTATATTGCTAGAAAAGCCCTGCCGCTTTCCCTGCAATCGTTGCCCTAAACTTCAATCTAATATCAGTTCCGAATAGCTAGTTTAACGGCCATATTTCCAGCGACTCAAAAGGAATCAGATTGTGATCTTGGTGTCTCTGGAAAGATCTCGAATTCTAGTTTCCGTAGCTTCTTTTATAGTTTGATTCCGAGGTACGGTTCACTCGCAATCTGTGTTTCAATATCACAAATAATCGCAAGTTTCTGAAACCGAATTCTTAGTTTCAGATTCGATCAGTTCACTTTCGGGGCTATTTTACGGCGAACCGTGAGGTGTTAGGCGATGATCTACATACCGTTGCATAGAGGACTCTTCATAAATTCCGTAGCCGTTTGCAGATACTGATTCCGGGGTAAGATGAATCCGTAATCTGTGTTTGAAGTTAGCCCTAGATTTCTGTCCAGTTTATGTTCCCAGTTTCGTAGAGCTGACTTTGGACGCCATTTACCATTGACACAGAACGATCCAGACATTGATATTGATACCGTTAGAAAGGTGTCGTTGCAAGGATTCTAGATCAGGTTTCGGTGTCTCATTACAATCTGTACACGGTGAGTTATATCTGTTTCTTTATGATCAAGAAACACATATTCTGTCCAGAATCCAGAACGCTAATTTTGCCCTAAAACGCTATTTTCCAGATTTCAACCGCTCAGAACGCATGATCTTAGTCTTTTAACGTCATCCAATCAGTCCCTCCGATTAGGCAAATGTGAGGATGGGATCTATGTTACTTCGGTACTAGTTGCCAATAGGTGTTCATGCATGCTAAATTTAGGAATAGAATAGAATGTTTGACGTTGTTGGTTTTATATGCTAAGTCTAAGAATGGAATATTTGATGATGGTTTTATGTGCTAAGTCTAGGAGTGCTTGATGCTTGCTGATTGTAAGAATTTCTTGATGTGTGGAAATTGTTTGGTAAAGTAATAATGTTAAAGATTGAAAAGTGTTGTTTGAGATTGTTAGTGTTTATGATAGTTCTGCGAACGATCGCGTACGTTAGCCCGTTGCAGAACTTTGCTTGTACGACTACGAACGATCGCGTACGTTAGCCCGTTGTAGTCCATGATGCCTTAGAGGGCCAGGGACGGGGACCCAAAACGCGAGAAAGGGGTTGGCTCCTCGTCAGAATATGAAAGTAAAGTAAAGTAATGTAAAGTAAAGTAAAGAATGTGAAAGGTTAAATGTTTTAAGTATGAGATAATGGATAAGTATGTGATTGTGTTATGGAAATGTTAAGTAAGAACCGTATGTTTGCTAGTAATAAGTTGAGTGTTATAGGGTCTATTTCTGGTTTGGTGTGTTTGACCGTTTATTGTTTTCGAGTATTGGAGTTCCTGCGGGTAACTTCCTCACTGGGTAATTTAAATTACTCACCCCTCCTTTTCCCTTTCAGTGAATGCAGGTTTAATTCCTTGTTGTACAGGTTTAATTCCTTTCAGTGAGACCTAGGGCTCAAAGTGAACGGGGTCGGGGCTTCACACCCTCCACTATTTCCCTAGAAAAGCCTCACTTACTTGTGACGTTTGTGGAATGGATGATGACAAAATTTGCTTCTACATTTGTCACCAATGCGACTTTGTTGTCCATAGAACGTGTATCGACTTACCACGCGTCATACAAACATCTCGTCACAGTCATCGTCTCTCTTTCACTTCTTCTATTTTTTCTGGAGTATGGTCATGCAGAGTTTGTCACAAAAAAATTGATGGATACTATGGGAAATACTCTTGCTCAAAGGGTTGTGCTTATGCAATGCATTGTAAATGTGCGACGCGACGTGATGTATGGGATGGTAAAGAATTGGAAGACCAACCAGAAAAGGTTTATAACATTAAGTCATGGGAAAAGATAGGTGATGGGATTATACAACATTTTAGTCATCCTCATCATAACATGAGATACACTACAAGAAAACACGGATTTTGCTACTCCGGAATCAGTCACAAAACGGTCTCAGATGATGGATTTGTGACTAATGTGTGACTAAAAAATTCGTGGCAAATTGTTGGTAGCAAATTTTAGTGGTCACAAATCAGTCGCAATTTTACGACTCTTTTGTGTCTTTTTGTCTCCGTAGCAAATTTGTGACTAATGTGCGACAAAGGTAAGTTGTGGCATATTAACGACGAATTTGTGACAACCTATACATTGCGACTAATTTGTTACTTACTTTTTGGTCGCAAAAGTGAGACTGATCTTGTAGTCGTAATCTGGTCACTTATTAGCAACGAATGTGCGACTACGTTGACCTTCAGATGACCAAATTTGGTCATATATCAGTAGCAAAATTACTATGCGTTTGCCACTACTAGGTATCTAAAGGCAGTATATATGAACAATCTAATAATATTACTGGTTTGATAATTAATCCTACAAAGAAGAAATCTAATTTACACGAAAATCATTATGAAACCGACATTAATATTACATAATTAAAAGTTATACAATCCAAAAAGTAGAGATTTAAAATTCAAACAAAAGAGATAATTACATGATTAAAAGATAACACTTTATCTACACCAAAATATTGTTCCATCACCATATATAGAGAGTTTGTGATCATAGCTGACTAAGTTAAGAGCCTAACTTACTGTCGCAGGTGGCTGATGAGGTGAGGTTGTACCAGCTGATGGCTGAGGTGCGGTCGTAGCAGGTGGGTTAGGAGTGGTCATTGGAGTGGCTGTAGCTTTCTGAGCTTCGTTGAGGTACTCCACGAAGTCACTCTTCTCTTTCAAGTAGGAGAACATGAGTCTGAATGTTCCCAGCTCCGTCCTAGCTTCTTGAAGGTCTGCGAGTTGCGCCTTAGCTTCTTCAAGCTCCTGATCTCTGCGAATATTCTCTAGCTTGTGATCTACGAGCTTTGCCCGTGCATCTCTCAGTTCATCCTGCATCTCCATGAAGGCAGAGTCAGAGGAGCTTGGATAAGATACCTTCCTTTTCCCTTTCACCAAGTCTTGAAGTTGGCCAAGCCCATAAGCGTTTCCTTTACAATCTGTTTGAGTACACTACAAGAGGAAAACATGTCAGACAAGTTAAGCAACCTATACACCATACTCCAAAGTGAATACGAGTTGTGCTACTGACCTTCAAGAAAATCTCATTCTGTTCATCAACGGTCAGTGTGGGAGAGTCAGTGGAGTTCTCCAAACTTTCTGTGCCATTCACCTCCTTGTTCCTCATTACATCTTCAAGAATGAGCTCATAATTCGCCGATATTTCCCTGGCCTTCTCATCAATAAAAGTCCCATCCGGCAGTGTATGCGTCTTAACAAAGACCTCAGCAAAAGATACAGGTCTCCCCAACTCGGCCTCCTGTGACAGTGGACAACACATTATTGACCAGAAAACTGAAAAAGAGTAAGGAAGAGAAGTTCTAACCATTTCTAGTTGTCTAGTGAGGTAAGATTTCTGGCCAGATACATGTCTGTGAGCTCCCATACCACCGCGGTCAGAGTTGCGGTTGTCTGAGCAGATTGAACTCTTCGTAATTGCTTCTGGAGTGTCCCAAGTAAGCCACATTTCCTTCCACAGCTCCTTGCCAATCCAGTAAGGCCTTTCACCCTTCTGCTTCGCCTGACTCACTATGCCTTTCAGCCTCTCTTTAGCAATGGTAACGAAATGTTCCTTCACCAGCCCAGTCATACCTAAATCCCATGTGTATTTTTGCTACATTCAAGAGTAAATAAAACAATGAGTAGCAAATGTAAACATATGAAATTGAAATAACAGAAACTCCAAGTAAGAGGAAGAATTAGTACCGCAAATGTTCGGAAAAAAAGTTCTCGCTGTGATTGAGGCGTAACAGACCAGTTAAAATAAGCCTTATCGAACTTCCGCCTCAAAATTCCTCCAATATCACGAGACAAAGGAGTTTTGTCTCGAATAAACCTAAGCAAAATAGACAAACCACAGTGTTAGTAACTGCAGTAACTGCAAATACAGTGACAAAGTTAATAAGAGCAAAGTTAATTACACTTACCACATTGTAGTCTTTCCAGGGATAGGGTGTGGACTCAAGAGAGTGAGATTCTCACGGCCAGGAAGATGAAGTAGATCTTCCAACTCTTGATCAAAGTCCTCCAAACCGTCACCCGGATTATTCACAGGCTCTGCTTGTGGAGGTTCTTCTTCTGGCATGGGCATCTCAAATCGTGGAGGGTTTAGTTGGCGATGTGGAATCTCAAACCTCTGTTGGCGGGAACGCGCCTCAATTGACAATCCATACTGCTGTGGGAGACCGGTTCTGTTCATAGAAACGGTGTCCTGAGAGGACCGGTTGGAGGCGTTGGAAGACGTACCTTGATCACCGAACTGTGTAGGAAGTGAGCCTCTCGGGGAAAGGTCTTCATTAGGTCTTGAACGGACGCTTCGTGGTGAAGCTTCACCGGAGGAGTTCGCAGCCGGTACGGCGAGGGATCGAGGATTTAGTGTTGTGCAGATTCCTTTTCCTCTGTCCACTGCAGGTCCTTCCCCTCTACTTTGTGCAGGCCCTTTTCCTCTGGTCAGTGACAGAAGTGTGTCCGCCGTCGTACGTTTCGTGCCGGCTAGCCTCGTATCTCCGGCTTGACGCTTCCCTGGGTTGACCGGAACATCTCCATTCGGGGTCCCACCAACTGCTACTGTTGGTCTACCGTTGACTCTAGACGCACCGCCGCGTACTCTAACACCGCCGGTCTTCACTCCTCGACCTCGCTGCGTCTTACCGTTCCCGGCCATGTCTGAACAGAGAAAGACAAATCGACAGAGTCAGAAGAAGAGAAGATGAATAGACAGAGAAAGAGATGGTTGATGAGAAGATGAATACAGAGAGAGAGATACGTACCTTGCTGAATCGACAGAGAGAGAGATGGTTGATGAGAAGATCAATCGACAGAGAGTAAGTAGAAGAAGAAGAGTAATCGACAGAGAGAGAGAGATGGTTGATTAGAAGATGAATCGACGGAGACTAAGCAGAAGAAGAAGAGTCATCGAGAGAGAAAGAGACGGTTGATGAAAAGATGAATCGACAGAAAGTAAGGAGAAGAAGAAGATTAATCGACAGAGAGTATGAGCCAAGAATCCCTAACCTAGGGTTAGGGTTAGGGATTTGGAAATTTGGGGGTTCTGGGTGGACACAGAGAGAGACGACCAATCACGGTGAGGAAACGACGGAGAGTAAGAAGAAGAAGAAGAAGATGATGAACCGACAAAGAGAGAAAAGTGAGAGAAACACTTTCTCAGACAGATGCCGTGAGAGATCGAGAGGATCAATCACGGTGAGGGAATAGTCGGAGACTAAGAAGAAGAAGATGAAGACGCAGAATGACGGTGAATCGACGGAGAGATCGAAGAAGATGAACAAGGGTTAGCTAGGGTTAGGGATTTGGGATTTGGGGCTTTCTACAGAGAAGTGAGGTGAGAGAGATTCGGTGAGAGATCGAAGATGAACAAGGGTTAGCTAGGGTTAGGGATTTGGGATTTGGGGCTTTCTACAGAGAAGTGAGGTGAGAGAGATTCGGTGAGAGAGATTCGGTAAGAGATCGAGAGGATCAATCATGGTTGGGGAATAGCCGGAGAGTAAGAAGGAGAAGAAGAAAAAGATGATTGACGGTGAGATTAAGCGACGGAGAAATCAAAGAAGATGAACAGAGAGAGAGATGGTTGGGATTTTTGGCGAGAGAGAGAGATGAGTGGTTAATTAGCTAGGTTTTGTTTTACGTTTTATATATATAAATAATTAAACGGTCACACATTTGTAGCAAAATTGTAGTTATGGGCTACTAATAGCCGGCCCAAATCCAACTTTTTGCACGCCAAGCCCATGTAATTACAAAATAAAGCCTGTTTAATGTATATTAGTGACAATGTAGTAGTAACAATGTTACTATTTTGTTACTACATGTGTAAACCCTAAACCCTAGTCTTCGAAACCCCAAATATTTACATACATGGTTGCTTAATAACTTGTATCACATTTCTTGACTCTACTGATAATTATAAATTGGTTGAAATATGCTGAAAAAGATTATTTCTAAATTTAAATTGTAATGTATTCACAACTTTTTTTAGGTTTTTATGCAATATAATGTGAAATGAAGATGAGTTAACATAAATTTATTAAAAAATTTAAATTTTGATTTCAAACATATATACCATATTAGGCTACCCAAATCTTAAAACTGTCCAAATATTAAAGACCACGAGATTTAAAAAAAAATCAAATTGTACCTAAACCCTAAAAAGAAAATTAGTTTAGTAGCAAAAACGTAACGAATTAGTCACATATTTGTTACCACAAAGATGTCAGTCACAAAAAAGCTACCGTATTGACACTATTTGTTTCTTAACGCT
Organism: Arabis alpina; assembly: GCA_900128785.1. Classification (NCBI taxonomy): domain Eukaryota; kingdom Viridiplantae; phylum Streptophyta; class Magnoliopsida; order Brassicales; family Brassicaceae; genus Arabis; species Arabis alpina. Next base: position 3,734,183 of record LT669795.1, read on the forward strand.
ACTATATATATGCTCTTAACAAAAAAGGTGTAAATGTAAATTTGCTAATCTTTAAATCAGTAATAATAATAGACATATTAACCAAATTTTAAGAATTATGTTCAATAAACCGCATGTATACCATTATGTTATTATTTTGAGAAATTTTATGACAAATTAATGAGAGTGTTGGCGAAACTGTGACAATTCCGTAGCAATTTTGCCACTGTTTTGCCACTGCTTTGCCCTAAACACTAAATTTAAACCCTTAAAGTTAGTCTTGTGACGGTTATGTGACGAATTTCGTATACTAAAATAGTCGCACAGTAGTCGCAAATGTGTCACGAATATGCGACACCAGGTTTTCTGTCGCAAACTTGTCACTACCTGTATAAATGGTCACAGAATTGCGACTAAATTTACGACTACATTTATTAGTCACAAATTTGCTACTCAACAGCGACGACTATTTTTGGGTCGCAGGATGGTCACAATTTAGTCTCACGGTAGTACCAACAATGTGTGACCGAAAAATTGGTCACAAAATTTGGTGGCAAAATCCGTGTTTTCTTGTAGTGATACAATGCGCAAATCGACAAAGCGTATTATGAAAATAAGCATTGTGAGGCATGCATATTTCCTCTTTCCAATAGTAGTATTTATAGATGTATGCAATGTGATTACGTTCTCCATGAAGCATGCGCAAATCTTCCTCGCATAATACAAAACATGGTGCATGCCCACCCGTTTATTCTACAATCGGATGATTCCGGAAGTTATTTTTCTTGTAAATCTTGTTGTAGCATTTTTTCCGGTTTCAGATATATTTGTTTTGAAGGGTGCAACATGTGTTTGGACGTAAAGTGTGCCTCTTTATCTGAACCGCTCCATCATCAATCTCATCCACATCCTTTGTTCCTACTCTATACCAGAAGATTTGAGGAACCTTGTTCCATATGTGAAGTATCATATGCTATACTACTAAACTGTGTCAAATGTGTATTTGGTTTGTGTTTTCGTTGTGCCACTCTACCGTTCAAAGTTAAGCACGAGGTTGATGAACATTTGCTAACCCTAGCTTATGAAGAAAATGCAATTTTTCCCTATTGGTGTGAAGTTTGCGAGGAAAAAATGGTTCCGAGAAAAGGATACTATGCATGTAGTGAATGCGGAACCACATTCCATATTCAATGTATAATAGGTAATGATCCTAATGTGAAGTCGGGACATATAACTAACATTGGAGCAGAGATTTATATTATTCCAAACAATAGTCTCATTCGTCCCATCTGCCATGGCTGCCGAAGGCGTTGTCAATACAAACTAGTAGTCAGAATTCGTGGAAAGATATTTTGCTCATTCTCAGAATTATACGGTAATGTCTAAAGGTTAGTGCACAAATAATATTGGTTGATTTTGAAATGACGGATATAAATCAATAAAATCTGAACTACATGTGATAGTAGTTTTGTGATTTATTGAAGTACTATTTGTAAATTTTTCTTGTAGGAAAAAGAGTAGAGAAAAATTATCATAATAAGAAGATGGATTTTCACATTTGAAAGACTAGCATTCTAAGAATAATTTGATAGTTGTTCTTCTCGTTGTATTTATATGAAAAAATCATACATGTGAAAGATCTATATACTCAACACATTTACTATGTAATTAAATACTTATTTATATAATGTAATTTGTTTGGAAAATCATTTTCTGCTAGAGAATTCTTTACACTTTGGTGAACTTTTCATGTGTATGTGAAAAAAAATTACCATAGTCTAAAACGACGACGTTTTGGTCCCAAGGGTAATATCGTAATAATATCTTATCACTTTCTGAGAAAAATGAAAAATCAATCACTGATTCTTCAGAGAGGAGGAGCGAGGAAGACGAAGAAAGTTGCCGTCGTTATGGCCGTTACGGCTTCTGGGTTCATCGGAAAATCAGCAATATCCGTTTGTTTGAAACTTCCGGTCTCTGCTTCAAAACCTCTGGTTGTACTCTCCGTCGCTTTATCTCCGCCGGCTACGGCGAGAACTGTTGATTCTCCGCCGCTGGGTTACCGGAAAAACGTTGGAATTTGTCTCGTTAGTCCTTGTAGAAAGGTCAATTTCGGTTCTTTTCTCTCTTTCTAATTGATGTAACTGATTTTGAAGAGTTTTGGCTTCTAAAGTTTGGATTTTTAAGTTTAGGGTTTATGTGATTGGGATTGAAATGGTTTTGGGTTTTTGCAGATTTTTACTGCTTCAAAGATTCATGTTCCAGATACATGGCAAATGCCTCAGGTGACTCCTCTGGTGATTACAATTTACAATAAGGGTTTATAGTCCTTTGATTGCTTTGGAGAGCTTACTTCTCACTCTTTGTAGTTCATTGAGAAAGTTTCTGTCTTTGTTGCTAAAGAAGTTTCGAAACTTCAAAGTTGTAAGAACCAAAATGCAATGACTTTAAGGTTTCTCTGAGGATAATGAAATCGAGAAGTAGATTAGGCTGGAGAATCTTTAGTAGTAGTAGTTTATGATCTTGTTTATGAGAGAAAGATGTTTATGATCTTGTGTGGTATCAGTTTATGATCTGCAAGATGTTTATCGATATGGTTTTTGTAGGGTGGTGCTGATGAAGGAGAAGATTTGAGAAACGCTGCATTCAGAGAGCTGAGAGAAGAAACAGGAGTTACCTCGGCGGAATTCATTGCGGAGGCACGCTTTTGACCATCTCTCTCATAGTTAATTGTTAAAATCTGTTTTCAACAATGATATACTTTTTCAAGGTTTATGGATAGAGTTGGAATTGCTTTGTGTATATTACTAAACTGAGGTTTGACTATGTTTTTAAACATCTATAGATACCAAACTGGCTGACGTATGATTTCCCCCGAGATGTGAAAGATAAACTGAACCGGAAATGGCGAACAAGTTACAAAGGCCAAGCTCAGAAATGGTAACTCCGCAATACCCAGCTCATATTATCTTAAAGCTGCTATTACAGATACTCTAAAGAATTGTATTGATGATTGACTATTGCAGGTTTCTTTTCAAGTTTACGGGTAAGGAAGAAGAGATTAATCTCCTTGGAGACGGTACTGCTAAACCAGAGTTTAAGGTGTGGTCATGGATGCTACCGGAACAAGTGATTGAACATGTGAGTTTCCATGGCCTAGTAATACTAATGTGGTTGTGTGCGCGGCCTGATCATTTACTCTTTCTCTGTCAGGCTGTATATTTCAAGAGACCTGTCTACGAGCATGTCATAAAGCAATTCAATCCTTATTTTGTGGATCAAGAGAAGGATTCGATGAACTCGTGTAACGATTTGAGTGTACACAAAGATTCATCAACGGATTAGGAAGGAATCATTCAATCATTTATACAAGTTCCTCTAGATGAAAAAAAAAATGTTCAAACATTGCAAAAAAAGTGTATTTATGAAATTTATGAAATGCAAACTACTATTCTAGTATTCAAAATTTTACAGATACATTTGACATTAATCTTGTAGTTTGATGTTAATAAATTTTTATTTGTATACAGTATGTACTTGTGCATTGTGATTCTGTTGATATTTGGTTATAGATCTGCTAAACTATTCACTTTACTCATTAAAAAGTGAAACATTTTCTAATACTCCCTCGCGCATACTTATTAAGATAATGCATTGATTTCTACAAAATACAGTTTTCAATAAAATTTAACTAATAGTGTTTTAGTATTTATTTTGAAATTTGTAAACATGCATAGAAAACAGTAAAAACTCTATTTTTTTAAAACCAATGTTTTTTATAAAAATTTTATCTTTTAGTAACCGATGGAGTAAACCCTGCTTTTACTTGTAGCCGCAAATTTTTGTAAATATCTAAAATTAATTGAAAATAATCTAAAACCCTATGGGCTTGTCAAAATCTTTAGAGTCAGCAAATAATCTAAACCGGTCTAATCAAAACACCTTAACCGCTTAACCGGAAACATAGCTTCTCTCGCCGCTCTTCCGACACTAGCTCTGTGTCGTTATTAGGTCTTTTGTGTTTTTTGGTTCTGTGTGATTGTTATCATTCAGTTTCAGAAGAAGAAGAAGAAGCTCATAGCTTGTGATATTACGTTTAACTGAAGAAGATAAACAAATGGTTAAATCCAAAGCTCCTGCAAAGAAGCAGCAAAAGAAAGGAATTGATTTCAAGGTTAGATTTTTAACAAACTGTCTTCTTTCTTCTGAGTTTCGTTGAATCTTTCCAAGTGTTTTAATGGGTTTTTGTTATATATTTGAACAGAAAATCAAGAGAAAGCTTGGGAGAAAATTACCTCCACCAAAGAATGCTACTAACACAGATATTAAATCCAAAGGTATTGCAAAATTCAAACTTTTCTTTGTTCTGTTCTTCTTACCTATGAAGCTCTCTGCTAATAAGTTGCAATTGGGTTTGTTTTTGTAGCAATTGTACTTCGTGAGCAAAGTGTGGGAGCTGAAAAGAGTGGCTTTGCTACTAGTAATAGAGGTTTGACCTTAGAGGAGCTTATGAGACAAGTTGCTCATACCAATGCCAAAATTCGCAAAAGTACTTTTCTTTCTTACTTTCTTGTTTTCTCATGTTTAGTTAGATGTATCTTGCTTCAGGAAATGTATGGTTGTTTCATTGGATCAATTTTGTTTTTGTTCTGCTGTATAGAGGCGTTACAAGGCTTTGAAGACCTATTCAAGAATCATCCAGGAGAGCTGCAGGCACATAAATATGCTATAGTAGAGAAACTTAGGGAGCGTGTTAGTGATGATGATAAGTTAGTGAGAAATGCTTTGTATTCACTATTTGAGACTAAGATCTTTCCTGCTTGTAAAGAGGTATTGGTTCTTCTCTCTTTCATTGTTGCAACTTACATTGATCAATTAGTCTCCTTTTATGTTATTCATACTGTTGTGTATTTAACAGCTGATTCTATGTTGTGAATATATTCAGGATAACCAAGGACGTATAGTGTCGCTTTTGCTGCCGTATATCTATATTGCTATGGCTAATACAGCTATTGAAGTTCGTTTGATGGCTTTCAAATTTTTGGACCTTGTTGTGGAGTACTATCCACCTACCTTTTCCTTGGATGCTGAAAAGGTGTCTACTGTGATTTCCTGGATTATGACACAGACTGTTACATTTCCAACTTTTGCCTATACTATTTTGTTGTTCTTGCAAGATGTTCCCTGAAATTTCCATTTGCTACTTCTTGCAGATTCTCGAAAACTACAAGGATATTATTCAGAAAAACCATTTTTATGTGCAAAATAAAAGCAAGCTAAAGGTAGCTCTTTCTGGATTGGCACGTTGCCTGTCGCTGTTACCATGTGATGAGAGCGACACCGAAGCACAAAAAAAGGTATATGTTTGTTTTGTATTGTCTTTAGCCTGTTAGAAGAATTGAATATATAGAATGGAGCCATATGGATATAAAATCTACCTCTCGGAGAGACTTCAATATTTAAAAGATAAATAACATTTATCGGCTGTCTTTGAAATTAGTCCAGAGAGAAAAAATTAGTATAATTAAGCTAAATTTTTAACATTTGAGAATGTGCTCTTCTAACTGTTTCTTTTAACACATTCTGTGCCCTTCTTTTCTTGCAGGGACCTTTAGAGAATGAAACTCTACTTGCCTATGAACAAGATGCTGCAAATGAATGTGTTCGTACGTACCATCTGTCTTCTTTTATCGTCAATAGGTTATTTATATATGGCTTGAATTATGTTTTCTTGAAACCACACACTTTGCGACTGTGCAACTAGTCCATTATCCTTTGCCCTCTTCCTTTCTAGTGTGACCTCTAGATTGTCCCTGCAAAGTTTTGAAGAAATAAGTAGATTTCACGTATTTAAAATTACAAAGCCTTTCGATTTCTTCTGTTGGATGTAAAAACGTCGCCGCTTAAATTTGATCTTGTGGATAATTTGATATTTCCAGTTGAATCGTCTCGTGTGGCATTAAAATAGAGGTCCTTTCTCTATGATTTTGCATGTGCTTAAAGTGGTCTGACCAGTTTCCTATGGGTTCTAACAGGTTTTGCCCATGTCTCCGGGAGATTGAAGGAGATTGTTGGAGTCTTAATCCATTGTTTCCAAGATTTCATTCCATTGATTCATGCCCTCCGAGTATTGGATGGAGAATCATTTGGTTGTGTACAAGATTTACTTTGCAGCATAGGTTATGCAATCAAGTTTTCCATCCGTAGGTACACTCAAAGACACACTACATGGCTACCTGCATCTGAAGAAGTTACCCTGATGATTTTGGATCAGGACATTGCACCAATGTTATCAAAAAAATTACTTGGTTCTTTTCCACTTAATCCAGAGAACAATCTTTCTGGAAAGGTATGCATTGCATCACTAGATAGTAGATGATAAGTAATAAACTATGTTAAATAGTTAATTTGGCTTTGTAGAACTTGTGGTTATCTTTATCTTATCCCGGCCTAGTAAAGGAAGTACTCCCTATGATTATACCTTTCCTGATTGCAAAGTATTACCTTCCTGCCATTGTCTGTATATTCCCTATGACGATATGTTATGTGTTGCATATTATTATATAAACCTGCCTAACACTAATTGATTGTTTGTTGACAGGATGATAACAAGTACTTTACCCTCAACAGTTTACTGACAGAAATCTTTTTGGAAGTAAGTGATTGGAGCCACCTTCCTACTGATCTTTGCAATAGATTTCTGGAATTTATTGAGAATACACTGCTCGGCAAGGTTAGCTCTCATTACTTTACATCCAATCTGATTAGTTGTTTAAAAATATTTAAAATGTCCTTCCCTCTATCTACATTGTATATGATAATCTGGAAGGGGAAAAACAAAAATTCTCACCGGGATTTGCGAACATCTATCTTGCAGATCACCAGGATTAATAAACCTGATCACGAAAAGACTTTACTTGCACTCTTGCCCTCTGTTCCAAAACTTATTTTAAGAGTGGAACATGATTGGAGAGATAAACTTCTGCAGGTTCGTCTAACATTCTCAGAGCAGTTTTAGCTAGACAGGAGAATATAGTTTATCAGTTCATTTGATAGCTAGCAGTAACTTGGTATTACTTGTATCTTTTTCAGGCATTTACTATTACCTTCAGCAATTGCAAACCAGAGTCTCCACTTATATTAGCCTGCATTTCAATTGTTAGAGACTTGATTATCCCTGTAAGTAAATTATTCTTATATACGTCCCAGTCTATATATTGGCCGGCTATTTCAAGGCACAGTGAAATCTAAATCTATTTCTTGTAAAACCTGCAGAATGGAGATATCCTTTATCCCAATGCAAGTGATCTAACAGTAAATTACTTCCAGTGTACTTGGGTCAACAAACTTCCGTCACTGCTAAATCAGTTAGGTGATAAACATCCCTTATCTACCCAGGTGCTAACACATGACTCGTACAATTCATTTATCTTCGAGTATTCAAGGCGAAAATCTTTAGTACATGGACCCCTTTTTGATGAACCGGTTTTGTATATTCTTCAGGCTGTTTTGCAACTTTTGCTCGACGTTGGGCGAGTTGGGTGTCTAAATGCTTCCCCCACATTTGAAGAAGATATCATAAACTTCTTCAGCCCTTATCAGGGAGAAGGTGCAATTCTTTCTGCTAATATAAGAATAAAATCTCACGTGTTCTAGGTTTATTAGAATCACTAAACTGAAACTGGATTTTCGGTTACTTAAACTGTACAGGTGATGTGCATGGTGGACCTTTTGTAAGTCTCCCTAGGGAAACCCAAGAAGTGGCTCTCTGTTTTCTTTACTACTTCGCCATAGACCATTTCACTTCTTCATTGCTGAAATCAATAGTTTCATGCTGTCTATGTGAGTATCACAATTAAAACAGATTTTTTTTTAATCCAACGTTTAAAATGTCTTCTCTTGATGATGGAAAGACAAGAAAAGGTATATGACCAAACTCAACGTATATCGCAGATCCACAACTTGAACCAGCTGTGTTGTATCGGACAGTGGAAGTTCTTCACACTGCCTATAGAGCTGGATATATCCAGATTACGGATCATTTAAGCTTCGTCATCAGCTTAATTGCACGTTTCAAAGTTGTCCCAGGTACTGTCAGGAATATGCAAGCTTTTGTTCTTTTAGGCTGTGAGATGTTAAAGACAATGGTTTTGATTTTTTGGTGATAGCTTACCGTATGGTTTTATGTTCATACAGAGAAAGTCCAGGTAGCGATGGAATGTAATGAGCCGGAGACAAATCGTGGCACATTTAAAGCACTTACCAACCTTGTGTGCAAGTGTTTGTCGGAAATGGGTGATGGCTCTATTGTCCTTCAGATTCTAGAGAAAGTTTTACTCGAACAGATAGTAAGTTTGTTTATTACAATACTCATATCTAAAAGCATCATAACATTCTCATAGAATAACACCGAAAATATCTAATGCGATGTTCTTATTGGTGTAGATTTTGAAACCTGCATTGGACAATGGGTGTGCCATACTCAGGATGATATGCGAGTTGGACTCTAAACCTACCAGACTTTCTGAAAGCAGTGTAACCACTCTAATTGAATTCTTACCGGGATATCTGATTGACATAGTTAAAGTGAGCATTTTCTCTTTTATAAACTTTGCTGAGTCCTAACTGTTTCATTTTAATCTTGGGATTGACACATCTCTCTGCGCTCTTCTTGTAGTGTATACCAGAAGATAAGGAGAACACTTACCTTTACAACCAAACATGTCTCTACTATTTAGTACCTTGCTATTTGTTGTTCGACCGGAGCTCCAAACTCAGGGAAAAGGTTCTGAAAAGTATGCGATTGATGGTTAGTGAAAACACTCAAGCGCTGCAATCGGTCCCAGACATTAAGACCGGTCAAAACTCATTGAATTCAATACAACGCATTGTCTCTGTGATCCTGCTGATTCCTAACGTTGACAAAGTTTGGAAGATAATATCGTCATCCAAGTCAGAGATCAATTTGATTTTGCAGAACGTTGTTTCGTTGCAGGTATCATTTCTAGTTTCTTTATCCTTATGCAAATCTGCAAAACCGTGTGACGACGAGTTACTGATGAGTTTTGCCTCTTAATTGCGCAGTCCTCGGAAAGCACGAACTTAACGGTAGAATGGAAGGCTACGATGACACATTTGGGAAACCGACTTACTTTACTCAGATAGTGAAGGTTCAAGCTATAATACACACTTTGATAAGTTGTTTCGCTACTGTAACATAAAATGCTTTCTTTACAAAGGATGCTATAAGATAATGTATTTGCTTTTGCTTGTTTGATAAAGCAGCAATTTTGATGGCAATTTCGTAGAACAACATTGGTATACACTAAAGGTAATACTCGTAAAGAAAGGGTTCTTATACATACACAAACCAAGCATCCAACAAAGACTCATGATAAGGATTAGTTTCACAAACTAAAATTAGTCTCAAGTTGCATACTAGCACCGGAATAACTCAACATTTTTGCATAATCTCATAGACATATAACATCTTTTACCAATCTTTTCATCTTACTTAGAAGAAGAAGATGCATTGTCATTGAATATCAACTTTACGGTATCAGCCACGATTCCAGTCCTCTGCAAACACAACTCCTCTTGTGTTGCCTTAAGCTTCTTCAACTTCTCCTCCATTTCTCTCTTCTTTGCTACATCCGAAACCATCTCCCAACGCGCAGCAACGGTTGGTTCATCCAAACCAAAAGCAGTCGTATTCTCCGCCTTGAAGAACGATGCTATCTCTCCTCCTTCACTCGAGGAACGGCAAACGCTTACAACATTTTGCTTTGGCTTTTCCTCTTTCTTGATGATCTCTTTCGAGTTTTCTCCGAGTTTCTTCCTCGATTTAGAAGCCAAAACACCGTTACTTCCCCAAACTTTCCTCGACAAATGGAAAGCTTTCTGATCAAGATCTTTCGAAAACACAATCTCATCTTCACTCTTACCCTTTTTAAGCGAATTCTTGATCGTATTACCAAACTTTTTCTTCAACCTCCTAATCTTGGTTACTAATTGGCTTTTATTAGCATCGAAATTAATCAGTTTCTTGACATACTCACAAAACACATCCATTTTCTCATAAGGATCACCTCTCGTAGAAGTGAAATCAAGAATACCTTGAAGCAACGCAATTTCGTCGTTTTCGCTGAATAATCTCTGAAACATTAACTGTTTCTTCGTTTCATCACCAGAAACCTTCTCTTCAGGTTCTTGATTCTTCATCACAAGCTCAGTCTTCATCTTCTTCTTCTTAACCTCAACATCTTCCTCTGTTTCCTTCAATGGTCGCTTCGCCGTTGTGCTCTCAGGCTCAGCTACAACGACACTCGATTTGGTTGTTGTCTTCATCGATCCAGAACTCTCTGGCTTTGTGACAACAATCTTGGTCTTGATTGGATCGGAATCTGAAGCAGAGTTGTGTTTCTTTGAAGAGTCGGAATCTTCACCAGAAGAAGCAGATTCTTCTTCGGAGGAGGAAGAAGGCATAGGAGGGTTCTGGATCGTATCGGTGTGTTTGGGAGCCATCGAGACAAAAGTAAGAGAGAGAATGAAAACAAAACAGAGATCTGATATGTTTGCTTCTTCTTTCAGTTTGTAGATTTAGTTTTTACTTTTGGGTTTTGTAATATTTGTTATAAATGGATATAGTTGGTCAATTCACCTGTAAATACTGATAAAAAATGATACCACAATTTATTGGGATTTCAGAATTGATTTTAATATGTGTGTTTTTTAATAGAAGTTCAGAAATTTAGTTGGATTACATCCAATGATATATAATTAAAGATTTAGAATGAGAAAATTCTGAATCTTAATATGTGCAATTTTTAGTTTTTTTTTTTTCTGATTTAATCCAAATTAAATAGGTTCGAATGGTCATAATATATGAGACGTGATAGATACGGTACGGGATAAATAGTAACAAAAATTTAAATTTGTGTGTATATATAAATATCTGTTAAATACACATATATATAATATAGATTTTTGTTATTGTTTTAGGCATTACTATTTAGAGTTTTAATTGCGTTTTTCTATCGTTAATTTTTATCGTTATGTGGATGCGAATATAGATGCGGATGAATGCGAGAAACTTTATGGAAGCAGAAAGTGAGGAAACGGGCAATTACAGATTAGTTTTAGAATCTTGTACTAAATTCATATTTACATATATATATATCTATAGATTTTTGTATTCAGAGTTTTAATTACGTATTTTATCGTTAATTTTTACCATTAACGGAGGAATGCGATAGACTTTTATGAAAGAAGAAAATGCGGATTGCAGATTGGTTTTAGAATCTTGTACTTTTGGAACTTGAAAATATCAAACAACGTTGAAAAGTTTTAAAACCTTCCACTTTGTTAAACATCGTTTAATCTTTGTATCTATCATTTTAAATGAAAAGCCCATTAAGATTTCACAACAAAGCCCATTTAAAATCCGACCCGTTGATAAAACCCTAATTTCCCTCACACTGAATATCTCTCTCTCTCACCGTCTCCATCTTTCTCTTCACCGTCTCTGATCAATTCGAAGCAACCATGGTTCGTTTCTCTTATAGCGATTTCGAAGCTTATTGATCTCTGATTAATTCTCTGTGGTTTGATTTCTTCTTTTGTTTGATGAAAAACAGGCTCAGGGAAATTACATGGATTTACACAGGAAGAGACATGGACAACGTTTCGATCACCACGAGAGAAATCGCAAGAGAGATGCTCGTAAAGCTCACAAACACTCCTACGAGGCTCAGAATGTTCGAATTTCTTCTCCTTGATCCACTTGTTTCTCTTTATCAAATTAGTTTGGTTTCCATGTTCTGATTTCTGTGTTTTTCGGTGGTGTGTAGTCTTTAGGTCTCAAGGGTAAGTTGATTTCAAAGAAGAACTATCGAGATAAAGCTCTCATGAAGAAAACGTAAGTGTTTTATGTATCATTTGATCAAGTAATTAGTGTGGTTTATGTATAGTTGAGAAGATTAATTAGAGTTCTTGGTTATGTTTAGTGGAAATCTTGGACTGTGTTTTGAATCTTGATATGTTTTGGTAGAATAAAGGAAGCAATCTTGTGTTGTTTTTTTCTGAATTTTTGTTTACGTTTTTTCTATAGAATGAAAATGCACGAGGAGTCATCATCAAGGCGTAAGACTGATGAGGATGTTCAGGAAGGAGCTGTTCCTGCTTATCTACTTGATCGTAATGAGACTTCTCGGGCTAAGGTTGGTTTTGTTTCTATTCGATATCGAATGATTCTGAAATTTTGGTGAAGTTAAGTACATGACAGTTGTGTTTTTTGAGTGTAGGTTCTTAGCAATACGATTAAACAGAAGAGGAAAGAGAAAGCTGGGAAATGGGAGGTTCCTTTGTCAAAGGTAAAAAAGTCTCTCCATGTATTTATATAACTTGGAATTGTTTGTGTGTACCTGCTTTTGTATTCCTTCAGTGTCATTTTCTTAGAAATGGGTAAAGCTCAAATGTTCTCTCTTGGTAGCTAATAAGTCTTTACCTTTTCTAGGTCCGTCCCGTTGCTGAAGATGAAATGTTCAGAGTGATCCGATCTGGAAAGAGGAAAAGTATGTATTCACTCTCTTCATCGTATGCGCTATGATTTAGGAATTACTAGATTGTATTCGAGTTGCTTTGTGGGTGGATTTTAGTAGCTTGATAGTTCACTAACAACTCTTGAAATGGTTTTCGTTTTTGCTTCAACTACAGCAAAACAATGGAAGCGGATGGTTACGAAAGCTACATTTGTTGGACCTGGTTTCACAAGGAAGCCACCAAAGTATGAGCGGTTCATCCGGCCATCAGGACTTCGTTTCACTAAGGCTCATGTGACTCACCCTGAACTTAAATGTACTTTCTGTCTTGAGATCATCGGGATTAAGAAGAATCCTAACGGTCCAATGTATACATCTCTTGGTGTCATGACCAGAGGAACAATCATCGAGGTTAGTTCTGAGATCTGTATATATCAGTTCTCACTTTTCACCTATTCTTGAATTTCTCTAATATCTTGGATGGATTTTCAGGTCAATGTGAGTGAGCTTGGTCTTGTTACACCAGGTGGAAAAGTTGTTTGGGGTAAGTGACAAAAAATATACCGAACCTTGAAGCAAACCCTTGAATGTGAAGTTCGTTACTTAACTCTCTTTTCGATTTTGATTTCAGGGAAATACGCTCAAGTGACAAACAATCCAGAGCTTGACGGATGTATAAATGCAGTTTTGCTTGTGTAATCAAAATATCTGGAAATGGAGACGATTGCAAGGCAAGAATCATGGTGGTTACATTCTTTTTTGTTCTCTTCTGAAACAATTTTGCTTTTATGTATCGTTGTGGTCACTTTAACCAGTTCTTATACCTTTCTAAGGATTCATATTATTACATACAATGTTGCTTTCAATACAATTTTAGCCTCTTTTTCGTTACTGGTAATAATTTCCCTTAAGAATCCAAATTTTGTGACTCAACAGCGAGTGACACTTAACAAATGCTTTATCTTATTAAGTACATGGACCAAATCAAACAGTATCTCGTACCATAGTATATTAAACCGAACTGAAACCGCAATCAGGTAAACCAGACCAATCTGAATAAAACCATGAGATCAGAACCGTAATTAGATTGCTGGTACCTAGACTCATCACAGTATCACACAATAGTTAAATTAAGAAACATATAAGTGTATATAAGTAGAGTGCTTATTATTAGAAACCATTTTTAGATGGCAACTGGAAATACAAAATACAACAGTGAGATAAAAAGAAACAGTACAAGCTTCACGCTTATAGATCAGCTTGTGCTTGGTAAAGCTATGGCTGCCAAAGGAGGATCGATTACTTGTAACAGTCCTGAAGACAGCCTTCTAGTGAGATCTTCTACTGCGACTTTTGCCACATCAGCTCTCATTCCGATATCAGTAGCGTATCTACTCGCGCAATACACACCAACTGCTGTAGCCGCCATTCCATAAATGTTTGTTGTCACAAGCCTCATCGGCGTTGACAAAACCGCAGCAATCGGCCCACCAATAATCGACACGGCTTGACCGCTCTGTCCCATTGTTCTTCCCTCAAGAACCAGTAACCCCGTTTTGCAATATATCGCGAAATCCTCACAGTTGTTCTTGAAAACATCGTAGCATCCAAACCCATTTTGAAGAAGGTGTTTAGCACGGTGGACAACTATGTCATCAGGATCAGAAACCGCAAGCGTACAGGTTCCTCCTCGCGCTTTAGCGAGGAAGTGAGCGGCGTTAACCGAGTACTCAAACCGGTACAGAACACCACCGGCTAAGAAACAGTTTAGGCAAGAGGAAACAACACCGTGACCTTCGTTAGGCGGAACGCATGTTGCACAGTGAGTGTGGTTTCGGGATGGACCTGAACTCACCAGTATAAGATCTAGTACAGTCCCTGTTCCAACTTCTTGGCCTCGTCTTGTAAAATGGATGACTCTATCATCTCCAACATAGATGCCTATTCACAAAATCATACTTCAGTTACATGAAATCAAATCCTTCTTAATGAAACAACACAATTTGTGATTTATATAAAGCTCAAGTGATCTCGCTACATAAACCCTAAATTCACACACAAGCCCTAATTTATCCCAAATCGAATATAATCTCGAAGAAGCGAAATCAAAGAGTGATACATACCGTGATGAGCATAGATGTAAGCAGTTCTCCATGAGTAGATATGATCTCCAGGTTTCAAACTAGATTTATCGATTCTGTTCAAATACACACACAATTTTCGTCAGATATTTTCTCGGGAAAATTGAAGAGAGGAAGAAGAAGAAACCTGTTGGAGAGAAGACCCATCTGTGAAGAAGACGAAGCTGATCTTCTTCTCTGTGAAACTTATCTTCTTCAAGGAATGATTTCAAAAAACGTATTGTGATGTTAAATGGATTCTTGTGTTTTCTCCATGTTTCCTTCGTCGTTAAGGAAAAAATTAAAAGAGAGAGAGATAGAGACAGGTGTGAACAGTGTGGTTTTACACGTGGCGTCGTTTCATGTTTTTAAGAAACTGGGCCGGGTTTTAGTAGATTTGATGATATGGGCCTTTAATTTGATGGGAAAGGTGTTTAAGGTTATACACACTTATTAAAATGATAATACATTGATTTCTACGAAATACAGTTTTCAATAAAGTAATAATATTTCAATATTTATCTTAAAGTTTGTAAAAAGGTATAAAAAACAGTAAAAACTCTATTTTTTTGAAACAAAATTTGTTTGTAAAGTTTAAATTGTTTTTGATTTTTGTTTTACATAGTACATGTGTTTTTTACCTTCTTGTGAGATTTTGCAATGTGTGTAAATTTATGAAAAAAGTCCAGTAATTTTAATAAGATAATTGTAAAACTTTAAGATAATTTTATGAACATACTAGTTCATTTTTTATTTTATTTTTAAATATATATTTACTTTTTTTATTTGTCAACATATCCCTATTTTAGTGTATATATAGTAATCTTTTTATTACTGGTAAGAATGCTTGTGATAGTTATCTACTAGTGGTAATGATATTTGCTGACATAAACTTTTGAATGATTAGTCAGAACTTTAGAGATAAGAAGATAATTAAAACAAAAAACTTCTATCAAACACATCTATTTGTCAAAATTAAATGAATGTATATTCTTCAACCTTTAAAAAGAAAATGAATAGATCAATTTTTTTAACTCTAATCTTTTGTAGATAAGTTACTAAATACATCTTAATGGTAAAACTTTATCTACTGATTTTAAAACTAATATATATACACACATTGATATGATTGGTTGATTCATAGTAGCAACAACAAAACCGAAATAGCAAACAAAACCCAAAATCTAAAAATCATTTTGCTTCTTTTAATAATCTTTAGTGAAGAAATACCAAAAGGCTAAAAACCATCGTACCATCACTCTCTCCGTTTCAAAATCAAACCTTTTCAGTTTCTCAAGAAACCATTTCCGATTCTTCTTTATGGGTTTTTCTCTATTAAGAATCTAAGATTCAGTAACTGATTTTCTTGGCGATTTTCTCGGGAAAAATCCGATTTTTATTGTGATTGGAGATTTAGTTCTCGGATTTGGGTTTGTGAATAATGAGTCGGAAACAACCGAGTGGAGGAGGAACCACAGCGGCGGAGTGTTGCGGTGGTACGACGGCGAGTTGTGCTGCTTTATGGTGTTGTGGTCCTTGTAGCATCGTGAATCTTGTAGTCCTCACCGTTTATAAACTACCTCGTGGAATCTGCCGTCGTGTACGACGGAGAGGATTAGCGAAGAAAGAAAATGATAAGAAGATGAGTAAAGTTGGGAGTATACATCCATTAAAGAGCAGAGACGAAAAAGACGTTTTCAAGGAATCAAAACAAGACGAACAAGTGATTGCGTTAGAGAAAGAGATGTGGAACAGATTTAAAAGTGGTGGTTTTGGGAGAAGTCATTCATAAGCTGAAACGACGTCGTCTTCTTCTAAAACTGCTTAGAGAAAGACAGATTCTTCAAGTGTAAAACAATGTGTAGATCACAATATTATGCAATAAATGTGCAATTTCAATAAGTGTATATGTTCATTATTTTACATAAGAATTTTGGATTTGTCTAAATCAAAAGTTTAAAACCAAACTTTGTTGGAGGAGTTCCTTTAACAACATGTACATTAGTGATCTTACCCCAGTTTTTTTGATTTTATCTGATTAAATAAATGGGTTTAAGTATCAATTCAGTACACAAAGTATCATTTATTTGATCCGAATCAAACAGTGTTCAGGAACACGTGTTGCGCTGTGAATTGACCGTAATTTTTATTTTTACCTTTTTTGTATTTTACTATATGCGATTTTATGTTTTATTTTGTTTTTACGATTTGTAATTCACGTTTGCGAGGTTTTGAACCATAATAAATTTGTGTTTTTATAAAATCTTTTATGTTTATATATGGTAATTTGATTATTCTTTAAAAGATCACCAATTTGCATGTTCTAAAGTTGATTATGTTTAGCCGTACAAGTAGAACACTAGGTGAAGATCTTTACACTAAAGAACACTTGTAGACCATTTGAGTTACAATTTTTTTTTATTAGAAGTCAAATCAACACAAAAAGAAGATAGGTTAATATTATTAAATGGCTGATTCACAACGTGTACATTGTCTAGATTCAGTGGACTAAGTTACGTTTGAATCAAAATATTTGGTAATGTGTGTGTTTCTTAGCAAAAAAAAATGTGTGTGTGTGTGTGTGATATATCTAGGTTACACAACAATCTATGAATTTCACATAGTATATCATAATGCACAACACAAGAGAAGACAGATGTGTGAGTTTGGAACGTGGCCTAACATGCTATAATGAATAGTACACTAAGTAGGGATCAAATACAATGAAGAGGACAATAGTGAACAGAGTGAATAATAACATGACAAAACCACATGAAAATTACATGAAGTGATAAAACAGAACTATTTGAGTCGCTTGGTTTTTAACATTTAGAAGAGGTAACTGATTAAGACGTGTTGTTTAGTTGGGATGTATATAAAGAGAAGGATCCAGCAAAAGATTCCGAAGAAGCGTGGGATATGGAATATAGATGGTATAGGCTGTATAGGTCAGGACAGTTTAGGCCTTTAGGGCTTAGAGAGAAAGAGAGAGAGAGAGGACTGAGTCAGGTGGTAAAATAATAAAGAAGGTTGAGTGAAAAAAGAGTGAATAAAGTTAAGTAACTAGGGTTTCATGTGAGTGGAGAGTACAGTGTAACTCTTCGTGTAAACTGTCCTTTTCTTTCTTTACTCTTTTTTCCTATGTAGGGACTAGGCATGGGCATATTAACCTGAACCTGTGTACCCGAACCTGGACCCGAACCTGTAAGACCCGAACCTGGAACCTGATACAAAATTAAAGGTGTAACCTGTTGGGTATATTTTTATAGTACCCGCGGGTACAGGTTCGGGTCCGGGTAAGAACCTGTACCCAAACAAGAACCTGCACAGGTTCTATGTATATATATATTACATAATATGTAATTATTATGTATCTTGTGTATTTGTATAAATAATTAGATTTTAAACATATCAATAACAATTTTCGTTTACCCAATAATATTTGGGCTTTAAGCCAATTTTCGGTTCCTTTTGTTTTAAATTCAGTCTTATGTTATATCTTATATGTCTCATTGATTTTCTCTATTCTGTTGTCTCATGTCTTTCTCATATGTTTCTCTTCATGCAGATTGAAGATGAAGATAAACATTTATCTCCAAGACTTGAAGTTTTGTGTTCTGGTTCCAACAAAAAAAAAGATCGGATTTAAGTATTGAAATTGAACTATGTGTTATGTTTCCGGTAAATATTTGTGTTTGTGTACTAAATTCAAACTCAACTCTTTCAAATTTGAACTATTGTTGTTTTGTTTCAAGTTTCAACTCTTTTCAAGTTTGAACGATTATTGTCTCTTTGTGTTTCTGTTTAACTTTCAAATGCTTTAACCTGGTTTTACAGGTTCTATTTACAGGTTTTTGGTTACATGGTGGGTAAAAATACAGTTTGGAACCTGTACCCGAACCTGTACCCACAAGGAACCTGTAAAATTCGGGTCCAAAATTAGGAACCTGGACCCGAACCTGTATTTTTAGGACCCGAACCTGGACCCGACCCGAAGCCTTACAGGTTCCTAAATGGGTACAATTTTAGTATACCCGATGGAACCTGTACCCGCTAGGACCCGAACCTGGACCCGACCCGAATACCCGAATGCCCAGGCCTAGTAGGGACCTTTGATTTTTTGTTCATTTACATTGATTGATTTATTGAAGCTCTCCTCTACCACACCACTTACTTTCTTCTTCATATTTATTGACTCTTATATTTCCTCTTTTGTCTCTATTTATAAAACCAATTTTGTTTAGTTTCAATTGTCTTTGCAAATGAAATGTAACCGTGATGCGACAATTCTTTATGAGTTTTAGTATGCGTTGAATCCAATGCAATAATATACTATGTCTTTAGATGTTTATATGTAACAGCAAGGTTAATAAAAAACTAGTATTTCAAATTTTCTTGAAATCATATATTGTGTTTTAATATATGTGAAAAATTCTAAATATCAATCTTTCAAATACAGAAGGAGTACATGTTTTTTTCACTCCTATGTGAAAAGCAAAATTAAAGCAAGTTTATTCATATATGCTCAAATAAGCTTAGTGAAAGATATAAAAGACGTAGAAATTGAAATAGCTCATTGAGCTTAGAGCATCTCCAACCCCACTCTATATCTTACTCTATTTAAAAAAAAAAAAAGTTTGGAGTAAAATTTGCTTTAACCCTACTCCATTTCCAACTCCAAAATGGTGTAAACTCATTTTTTCCTCCAAATATGGAGTAATCCCATTTATTTTTACTCTTCACTCCATTTTCTACTACAAAATGGAGTTTTTACTCTAAAATAGAGTAGGATTTGAGCAAAACACAACTCCATTTTAGAGTTACTCAATTTTGGAATAAAAAATAGAGTAATACATTGGAGATGCTCTTAATAAAACAAAACAAGGAAAAGCTTAATTAGAGTTTTCTTTGCTAACCAGGAAAGCTTAGAGTTGCTTTGAGTATTTTGATAAAGCTTAGACATGGTGGTCTTTGTTATAACTTGAGCTACATATATAACATTTTCAAGTTAACACCACATTGTTGAGTTTGAGGATACACATAGTATTAAATTTTCATGACTAAAGTCCACAAAGTTCATAATATTGATCCATGTAACTAGGCTTAGCAAACATTCATATAAATATGTTTTATGAAGATCATTATCTGTTAACTTTGAGAGTTGCCTCAAAGCAACTCTCCTCATTTATCCTTCATAATAGAAACTCCAAGGTCTCAAAGATATATATTGAATATCATAAAAGGATAAAGGATTTACTTGGTCCACATTTTTGTTTTAGTATCAAATTTTATTCATTCATAAGAAACACATAAGCGTAATTTGTATCACTCAGAAAATATTTATTTCTAACAATTCCAATTTCTGGTTTTGATGATTTGACATACTGATTAGGGCTGGGCATTCGGATATCCGATCGGATTCGGGTCGGGTATTTCTGTTTTTCGGGTACTTCGGTAATGGGGTTTAGTACCCTATCGGGTATTTTATAAATTCGGGTCGGGTTCGGATAAAATGACTTCGGGTTCGGTTCGGGTTCGGTTATATCCGATGTGCAATCTATTTAAAAATATACTTCAAATATGGATTTGAATAGAACTCAAATTGATCAAAAACTTTAAAACAAAAATTCAAATGAACATAGATCTCGAAAAAGAAATTCGGTTTTATTACTGTTTACATGAATTATCCAAAAATACCCGAGAAAATATCAAAAACAAAATTTTAAAAATTCAAATAGTGTTGATATTAGTTATTTTTATCCGAATATAATCCATACTATTCAAATGAACCAAAAGTTATAGAAATTATCTAAAATATATGAACATATCTAACCTTACATCCAATTATCTTTGGTTTAATTTATATTTGTGTTAGTTCAGATACCCGTTCGGTTATCGGTTCGGTCCGGGTTCGGATTCAGGTTTTCGGGTTTAGAAACATAGAACCCGATCGGGTATTTTATAAATTCGGGTCGGGTTCGGATCGGGTAATTTGAGTCGGGTTCGGTTCGGTAATTCGGTTACGGGTAATTTGCCCACCCCTAATACTGATGCTAAACTTTAAAAACACTATTGGGTCAAAAAAGTTTCTGGTTAACAAAGGAGAAGTCATGAGAAGTATATTGGGGCGGCCCAAACTGAATCCAAGAAACCTTTTTTCATGGTATAAGATGCTTGTTTTGTAGCGTGATTTTCACGCACATAGTGAACGCGTGAAGGTGAAATCAAATGGGGTCATTTACTCATTACATTCACAAGACCCAAAAAGTGTATTTACTACTATTGCAGATGGGATGTTTACGTCCCTAACCGACACCTTCCTTTCCAAGCCACGCGTTCCTCGGCTTCCCAATCTCACATGCATCACTTTTTATCTCTTTCCTTCTCCTAAAATCTCACTTTCAAGTTAAGCATATTCACATTCACATCATTTTCCATACCTAAAATCACATAAACTTCTGTGAACTAACATATTTTAATCCCTGCTTCTAGAATTTCAGTTACAAATTACAACCACAACAAAAATGAGTCTATACAAAAGTTTAAGCCGAGCCGAGCTGAGTTATATAAAGTCATCAAGACAAGAACTATAAAATATTATGTGCGGTCCCTACAACAGCCTGGACCGAAAAGTCTAAAGAACCCAAAACTACACAAACACAACCAAACTCATCTCTCTCTAACACTTCCACTTGCATTCGCCGACACTTCAACAAAAAAACAAATAAAACAAAGTAAAAGAAAGTAAACTCTTTCTTTCACCATTTATCATTCCATCTTTCTAGATTCTCCGATCTAACAGAGAGCTTCCATGGATCGCCGTATCTACTACGGTGACTCCACCGTCATCTTCTTCCTCCTCTTTATCTTCACCACCGCATCTACATTACCCAAAAACCCGAATCCCTCAACCGGGTCGGGTCAAATAAACTCAAACTCCGTCCTCGTAGCACTACTCGACTCACGTTACACAGAACTCTCAGAGCTAGTCGAGAAAGCTCTTCTTCTTCAAACATTAGAAGAAACAGTTGGTATTCACAATATTACCATTTTTGCCCCTCGTAATGAAGCTCTTGAACGTGACATTGACCCTGAGTTTAAACGGTTCTTACTCGAACCAGGTAATCTCAAATCTCTCCAGACACTTCTCTTGTTCCACATTCTACCTAACCGGGTCGGGTCAGATCAATGGCCGTCTCAAGAATCGGGTCGGGTCAAACACAACACGTTAGGTAACGATCATGTTCATTTGAGCAAGAACGGTAAAAAGATGGTTGATTTAGCTGAGCTTATCCGACCCGATGATTTAACCCGACCCGATGGGTTAATCCATGGGATCGAACGGGTTCTTATTCCACGTTCTGTACAAGAAGATTTCAATCGCCGTCGTAATCTCCGATCAATCTCCGCCGTGTTACCTGAAGGAGCTCCTGAAGTTGACCCGAGAACAAACCGGTTAAAGAAAAAACCCGGTTTAGTACCAGCCGGATCTCCACCGGTTCTACCGATCCAATCCGCTATGTCTCCTGGTCCTTCACTAGCTCCGGCTCCAGCTCCGGGACCAGGAGGTAAGAACCATCACTTCGACGGTGAAGCTCAAGTTAAAGACTTTATCCACACGTTGTTGCATTACGGTGGTTACAATGAAATGGCTGATATTTTAGTGAATCTGACGTCACTAGCGACCGAGATGGGTCGGTTAGTGTCTGAAGGTTATGTGTTAACGGTTCTTGCTCCTAATGATGAAGCAATGGCGAAGTTAACGACTGATCAGTTGAGTGAGCCAGGAGCTCCGGAGCAGATTGTGTATTATCATATTATACCGGAGTATCAGACTGAAGAGAGTATGTATAACTCTGTGAGGAGATTTGGGAAAGTGAAGTTTGATACGTTGCGTTTTCCTCATAAGGTTGCGGCTAAAGAAGCTGATGGTTCTGTTAAGTTTGGAGATGGTGAGAAGTCTGCGTATTTGTTTGATCCTGATATTTATACGGATGGTCGGATTTCGGTTCAGGGGATTGATGGTGTTTTGTTCCCTGAAGTTGAGGAGATTGTTGAATCGGTTAAGATACCGGTTAAGAAAGTTGTTCAGCCGAGAAGAGGTATGTGAATTCTGTTCTTGTTGTTGTATTGGTTTGAATCATTGAACTTTCTCGTGTGTTCCTCGAATTGCTTGCTTAGTATTAATTAGCTAGTTTAGATGAACCTGATGTTTGAGTCATGGTTAGATCGAATTGGTTTTGGTCAATTAGCGAGGCGCAATGAGATCTTGAGAATGGTAGTTATGTGAATGTTTGAGTAAGAACAAGATTAGGATTTAGAGAATGTGTAAGATAGTGGTCTAGTAATTCGAATAGGGTTCAAAGAATGTAAACGGGTCTAGTATGGAATGCAGAAGCCGCGTTTTTTTGTCAATGGCTCGGTACAGAATTACCTAGCCAAACGAACAATTCCGGATGCTGCAACCACGAGCAATACTTAGTGATTAGAAGTATGTTAGGAAAATAGAAATTGTGAGAATATTTGATGATACGAAACACAAGCAAGAATCAAAGAAATGTTAGGCTCTTTTGTGTGTCTTTTGGTCATAGCCATTGGAGCTGGCTATAGGCATCTTGTCATGTTCCCTATCTTCAAGATAGTTTGCTAGTTAAATTATATGGTATTTTGTTAATAGCTTTTTGTAAAAGTAGAAATAATATTATTATAACTTAAGGTACAAGTGTGTGATGATTGTGATGGACTTTGACCTAATAAAGTTGTTATTGTTTTGATTGAAACAAACAGGGAAATTGTTGGAAGTAGCCTGTAGAATGCTTGGTACTTTTAGCAAGGACACTTATCTCAGCAAATGCCGGTGAATTCGCCAACCCGCCAATGTAAACACAATTTAAAAGGTTAGGATTTTTGCGATCTTTGTTTCGATTATTCATTAATCCGTCTAAGCTATTAGTGTTGGTAATGGGAATTCTGTATCTTTCTCTTTGCTCAGCTGATTGAAGATTTGGCTTTTGGGTGAATAGAAAACGAAGAGAGGACAACAAGGTTTCAAAAACCAATCTTCCAAGGATGGTTTGTTGAGTTCTTTTTTCTCTTAAATATATATATTTTTGGGGGGTGTTTGATAATGTGGTCTTGGATTATGAATACTGTAATTAGATATATCAATCATTTTTTAATTAATTTGGTGGTGTATGAGAATGTGAGTACTATTAATAAACGGTGGAAAACCAAAAAGAGAGAACAAAACCTTTTCTTTCATCTTAAGGATTTTGTTGTTTTTGGGACCCCTTGGCTTTCACTATGAGAAAAGTATATTTCCACTTTGTATGTTAAGAGAATAATAAAATTATAATTATAATCACAATCACTATGATTAGGTAATCTCTGACTTTTGTTATTTTATAGAAATATGAAATATTTTTGTAGAATTAAGTAATTACATGGACATGGGCAATGGGTTGGCTCATGGTTGTGTTGCTGATTGATTGGAAGACAAACACAAACTTAGCTGTCTTTGGATTCATTTCTTATGAGAAGTCTCAAATCTTATTAGTGAAGTTGTCTAAATGTTTTTGTTTCCATGTGGTCAATGATGCTTCCTCTATTATTTGCAGACACCATTCTTTTGTGCAACATGCCAATAAAAGAGAATATTTCACAGAATGTAATGTGAGAAAAGTTGCTAGTGTTATTAGTAAGCTAGGACCAATTTGTGCCTATCTAAAGAAAAGAATGTGTAAACACCTAAACTTCACATCTATATACACATTTTGTCTATATGCAATACTCATCTAGAAATAGATAAAATCTGATTAGCATCACCTATACTAATATGATCCATTGGTGTGAATTTCATAAATTTAAGGTTATTTAGAGATTTCATAACTGAAACTATTGCGAATGAAATAACTAATATTTTTACAAATAACCAATAGCCGATAGCTCAACTGGTAAAGATCTCAGGCAAAGCCTAGAGGTCGCTAGTTCGAGTGGCTCTTGTACGAAACTAATATTACATGCTGTGGTTTCGGGTCTGGGGAATTATGGGCTTCGGCCTCCGGAACCTCCGGGTAATTCAAAAAAAAAAAAAGTTACAAATTGCAATCGCACAAATTAAAAGCAAACGAAAGTTTTCATTTCATTTGTGGTTAGCGTTTACGTTTACAAATGAATGATTTATAGCTTGAAATGCTAACATTCTAACCGCTCGATTTTGACCGTTATTTTCCCTCCCTTATTCCAGTTAATGTAGGAGTTGACTTTAGGATCGAAAAAACCCAACAATGAGAGCTTTGTTTCGATTCAAATCTTTCGTATTTGATCCAACACGAAGAAACACACTCATTTCTTTCTCAAATTTCTCAAAGTCATCGAAACCCAAAACCCGTGAAACCCCATCAAAAATCCAACCAGAATCTGTTGCTATAACCTCACTCTTTAACGAAATTACTGAGATTCTAGGATCAGATGTTGTAACATCAGAAAAAACCACGCAGCTGAGACTTCCTGTGTCGGGAGAAACCAATGTGGCAAGTAATGATGTAGCATTGGTTTCTTGCACGCAAGGTGTTTGTGAAAATGCTAGAGTGGGATTTTCAGGTATTGAAGAATTTGACGTCAGTCCTATAGTTCATGAGATTACGAGTGTTGTTAGAGGAGATGAAGATATTTTGGTTTCCATGGAGGACAAGTTAGAGAAATTGAGTTTTCGGTTTGAACCGGAGATAGTGGAGAAAGTATTGAAGAGGTGCTTTAAGGTTCCTCATTTAGCTTTGAGGTTCTTTAATTGGGTGAAAGATAAAGATGGTTTTTCGCATAAAGTCGGAGTTTACAATACCATGTTAAGCATAGCTGGGGAAGCGAGGGATCTCGATATGGTAGACGAATTAGTTAAAGAGATGGAGAGGAACAATTGTGATAAGGATATTAGGACATGGACTATTCTTATCTCGGTTTACGGGAAAGCGAAAAAGATTGGGAAAGGTTTGCTTGTTTTTGAGAAGATGAGGAAAAGTGGGTTTGAACCTGATGCTGCGGCTTATAATATCATGATTAGGTCTCTATGCATTGCTGGTAGAGGTGATCTTGCGATTGAGTTTTATAAGGAGATGATTGGAAAGGATATCACTTTTGGATTGAGAACGTACAAGATGTTACTGGACTGTGTTGCGAAATCAGAGAAGGTTGATGTAGTACAGTCCATTGCAGATGATATGGTTAGGATATGTGAGATTTCAGAGCATGATGCGTTTGGTTATTTGCTTAAGAGTTTTTGTATTTCCGGCAAGATAAGAGAAGCGCTGGAGCTGATACGCGAGTTGAAGAACAAGGAAGTGGGGCTTGACGCTAAATATTTTGAGATTTTGGTTAAAGGACTTTGCAGAGCCAATAGAATGGTAGATGCTCTAGAGATTGTTGATATAATGAAGAAGAGGAAACTGGATGACTCAAATGTCTACGGGATCATTATTAGCGGGTATCTCAGGCAAAATGATGTTTCTAAAGCACTTGAACAGCTCGAGGTTATAAAAAATGCAGGGCATTCACCTAGAGTTTCAACATACACTGAGATTATGCAACACCTATTCAAGATGAAAGAGTTCCAGAAGGGTTGCAATTTATTCAATGAGATGATAGAGAACGGAATTGAGCCTGACAGTGTCGCTATCACAGCCGTGGTTGCTGGTCATTTCGGCCAAAACCAAGTAGCAGAGGCATGGAAGGTGTTTAGCAGCATGGAGGAAAAGGGTATCAAACCAACATGGAAATCTTATTCGATCTTTGTGAAGGAGCTTTGTAGATCAGCTAAATATGATGAGATCCTAAAGCTACTTAATCAGATGCACGCGTCCAAGATAGCTATCAGGGATGATATGTTTTCTTGGGTTATCTCTTGTATGGAGAAAAATGGCGAAAAGGAGAAGATTGAACATATCAAAGAAATCCAGAAAAAATGCAAATCCTACCATCAAGAACTAGACGTATCTTGCAAAACAGAATCAAGGCAAGAAGAGGAGCTTGTTGATGAATATAACCGTCCACAAGTATTGCAGCAGTCAGATCCTCCACCAGCTTCATCTGCTGTTAATATAATGGATGTGCAAGAAATTTGTCGCATGTTATCATCCTCACGAGATTGGGAGAGAACCCGAGAGTCTCTAGAAAAATCGACAGTCGAGTTCAGACCAGAACTAGTAGTTGAGGTTCTTCGTAATGGCAAGATACAGGGCAACGCTGTTCTACGGTTCTTTTCATGGGTGGGAAAGAGAGATGGCTATAAGCACAGCGCAGAGGCATACAACATGAGCATCAAAGTTGCGGGATGTGGGAAAGATTTCAAGCAGATGAGAAATCTGTTTTACGAGATGAGAAGACAAGGTTGCTTGATTACACAAGATACGTGGGCAATCATGATAATGCAGTACGGTAGAACTGGTCTTACCCACATTGCTATTAAAACGTTCAAGGAAATGAAAGATATGGGTCTGATACCTAACTCTTCAACCTTCAAGTGTTTAATCACAGTTCTTTGCCAGAATAAAGGCAGGAACGTCGAAGAAGCCACCAGAAAATTCCGCGAGATGATTCGTTTAGGTTATGTCCCAGATAGAGAATTAGTCCAAGATTACTTGGGATGCTTATGTGAAGTTGCTAACACAAAGGAGGCGAAACAGTGTTTGGCTTCTCTCGGCAAGATAGGTTTCCCAGTCCCTGTGGCCTACTCTATTTACATTAGAGCTCTTAGTCGAATTGGAAAACTAGAGGAAGCTCTGACAGAATTAGCCAGTTTCAAGGGAGATAGATCTCTATTAGAACAGTATACATATGGAAGCATTGTTCATGGTTTATTGCTGAAGGGACAGTTACAAGAAGCATTGGATAAAGTGAATTCCATGAAAGAAATCGGAATAAAACCCGGTGTCCATGTCTACACATCTCTGATTGTTCACTTCTTCAAGGAGAAACAGCCCGAGAAGGTTCTAGAGACATTTCAGAAAATGGAAGAAGAAAGCTGCGAACCTTCTGTTGTTACATATACAGCAATGATATGCGGGTACATGAGCCTCGGAAAAGCAGAAGAAGCTTGGAAAGCATTCCGCAATATGAAAGAGAAGGGAGCTTCACCAGATTTTAAAACATACAGTAAGTTCATAAACTGTTTGTGCCAAGCAGGTAAATCTGAAGATGCCCTGAATCTCCTGTCTGAGATGCTGGATAAAGGTATTGCTCCAAGCACTGTCAACTTCCGAACAGTTATCTACGGGTTAAACAGAGAAGGCAAGCAAGATCTTGCTCGTAGTGTTTTACACAAGAAGTCGGCTTTAATAGCACAGCGAAAGGTATCTACATAACCTCTCCCTCTCTCTCTCTCTCACACACACACACATTTCAAAGCAGACACTGTATACATGGGAAGAACCTTATGCAAATAGACCAAATCAAATCTTTTTTTATAGCAACGAATCTGTCTCAATGCTCTTATTACAAAGTCTTCATTTCTATATAAGTAAACTAAAACATGAAGCTAAGATACTCTAGTTATGAGCTATGATGTGTTCCCTACATATGTGACCGGTAAGGCTTTAGGGCAAAGAATCAAAACGTGTTCATTTTTAGGAATTACTACTTGCCTCAAAGCTTCTTCACAATTTCTTCACAGGCTCGCTCATAATAAGTCATTCTCTGTATGCATTTAACAGCTTCATCATACTTCTGGCTTTCAAACGCTTCGACAAAAGAGTCAGACCACTGCTTCAGTTTCTCTTGCACCTTAAGAAAAAACAACAAAATCACATTGATTAGATCAGTTTAGTATATTCAACCAATGCCCAAAGCTGCAGTGTTTAAGGTGTTAAGAAGAAGGAAGCTGGATCGATCGGGATGTTCCAGGGTACCTGGGATCGAATCTCGTTTAACTCTTTTGGATCATCTGCTTCTGCTATGGCCTCTCTGAGTTCCATAATCTGTCATCATTTTCAGTGAACAAAAGAAAGTGAATGTGTTTATTTGTAACAGTTAAGTGTTTGCACTTTTGTGGTAGCAGAAAAAGTCACACAAACGAAATTCATCATCGAGTATATCTACTTACCTCCATTAACAATGTTGGATCAGTTATTGTGTCCTCTTCATTGATATTTATACCATTCAGCTTCATCTACAACAAAGAATTTTTCATATGCATCACACTCAAAGGAATGAAACTCTTGCTAAAGAATCCCTAACCAAATCGAAGCAAAAGCGATAATGGAGCAACAGGTAAACGTAAATGAGAAAAGTGAAGAGCTTACGATATACATTGCTCTCGAGAGACGCTTGGTTAAGGTCCGGCATGCTTCAGTCACCTTCGCAGACTGATCAGCTGCATAATCTCTTTCTTTCTGTTAACAAATCACAAAACAGAGCTAACTATAAGTAACTAGAACAACAAGGTAATAGTACTTCCCCATTTGTATAAGAGAATCTCTAGAAACATAAACCTTTGATTTGTTATGAACTAAATCAGGATGTAACTTCTTTTGCCAATCTTTATACTTCCCTTCAAGACTTCCATCATCAATCTCATACTTCTTCTCCCTATACAAAACCAATTCAAAGGTCTCATCTTTAGCATGATCCAATTCAAAGTTTAAATCTTTTGTATACTTACAATCCAAAAATCTGAAAGTAATCAACGGAATCATCAACAGGTTGAATACTCCGACACGAATCACAGAACAAAAACGCAACTTTCTCAGAAGAGAAACCACAGTTCCAGCACTTGAAGAAGCTTCTCTTCACGTCAGATTCTGAGCAAAACACTCTTCCGGTAAATCGGAGTCCTTTAGGTTCGAGAGATTCGCGACTACGCAATTGGGTTTGTGAGTTAACAGCAATCGTTGAGATTGGATTGAACCGGAAAGTTGACGAAGAACGAGATTGTCTGTAAAGTGTGGTGATTGAAGCTACCAGCTTCTTCGTCTTGTTCATTCTCACGGTAGAGAAGGACAAAACACAGAGGCTTGGTTCTATTTGTACTAAACCGGTCTCCAATTTTGCTTAGGGCTCTCAAAAGTTGGGTTTCTCCGGTTAGAACTTTTGGTTAGGTTTGGTTTGCTTGGTTTTATTTGTACTAAACCGGTCTCCAATTTTGCTTAGGGCTCTCAAAAGTTGGGTTTCTCCGGTTAGAACTTTTGGTTAGGTTTGGTTTTATTTGTACTAAACCGGTCTCCAATTTTGCTTAGGGCTCTCAAAAGTTGGGTTTCTCCGGTTAGAACTTTTGGTTAGGTTTGGTTTGCTTGGTTTTATTTGTACTAAACCGGTCTCCAATTTTGCTTAGGGCTCTCAAAAGTTGGGTTTCTCCGGTTAGAACTTTTGGTTAGTTTTGGTTTGGACATGAATAAACCGAAATTCCGTCAAAATGAGTTTGTCAAAAACCGGTTTTTGTTCATTGTGAAGAAGATTTTTTGGTTTAACCAAAACACAAACCAATTGGTTTATCCAAAACACAAACCAAACACCAAAACAACATTCAAGTTTGTTACATTTTCCAAATGGTTTATTATATTATATAGATAGAGATTTATAGAAAGCAGAGGTTTAAAAGATAAGAAAAATCTTTGTAACCATGTGATGATTCTCACACTTGGCTTCTTCAACGCTAAAAAGATCGCTCTATACTCTTTTCTTCAGAAACATATCATCCAAATCAAACAAGTAGAGATCACTTCCTTCTTCTTCTTTCATCGCGTTGAGCCTTTCAATGCATTCTGTAATATTGTACATCCGCTTTACCGATTCGCATACCGGACTTTCTTCCACTATACCTCTTGAAGAAGCAGCTGGCTCGTCCTGAGGCTTCATTAGCGGGAAGAGAATAACATCCTGCATCAACATTTTCAGAACATTGAGTAAGAAGTCAAAGACAATACAATGCTATTGCACTAGTATATGGATTTTAGATAATAAAAAGAGGAACCTTAATGTTTAGTGAGTCGGTTAACAACATAACAAGACGGTCTATTCCTAATCCCCAACCACCTGTAGGAGGCAATCCATACTCGAGAGCCGTGCAAAAGCTCTCATCTATCGCCATAGCTTCGTCATCTCCACATTGTCGATCCTGAAACAAGGTTTCAAAATGTTACAACATAGAGAGATTACCTTAAGAGTATATTACAAAGTGTGATGATGATGGCTTCATATATGTACCTTGAGCTGATCCGCAAAACGTTGACGTTGTACCACCGGGTCATTCAACTCGGTGTAGGCATTGCAAAGCTACAATCACAAATGAGAAAACAGTTTAGTCACTACTTAACCAAATAAGAAAACACGATTTTGCGAGATATGTAACAGCTTACTTCGTGTTGGTTGACGAACAACTCAAATCTTTCAGTCAAGCCCTTCTTGGACCTGTGAGATTTAGCCAGTGGGCTCATAATCTCAGGATGGTTCATTATGAAAGTGGGATTATCACATGTCCCTTCTAAAAAATGTCCAACAAGCTGCACAAGTGAAAGCATTACTGAATTATAAGCATGAACCAAATCACATGTAACTTCAAATTCATACTATAAGCCAAAAGAAAATTTACCTTATCCAACAAACGAGCAGTTGTCATAGGAGGTGGACACTTGACATCAAACCTCTCACATACATCAATAAGATACTTGTTAGCTTCCTTGCTCGCCAAATCTTTCGGGATATTGATCTCGGCTATCTTCTTCAAATCTTCTACCATGTCAATCCTCCTACATACATTACGAAAACAAAAATTATTCTCAAAACCCTAAACCTAAACGTTTCAAGAAAAGCTCTGTTCTGTTCTGTGCATGATGATATTCCCCGAACCTGAATGGAGGAGTGAAGTCGATTACGATTGGATCCTTATCGTAACCATTGGCATGATATTTTATCTTATATCCACCTGTTAGTTCCTTCACCAAACCTGAAACAGTATGACAACGTTAAAGATCGATTCGAAGTGTAAAACATAGCTAGCACTCGGTGAAAGCAGAGGCTTTTTCGGCATACCACTAAGAAGTTCCTCAGTCATGTCCATCAAGTCATTATAGTCAGCATAAGCCATATAGAATTCACAAGTGGTGAACTCAGGATTGTGTGTCAAATCAATTCCTTCGTTTCTGAATTGCTTGCCTATCTCGTAGACACGGTCCAGACCGGCAACAACAAGCTGCTTAAGAAATAATTCTGGTGCAATACGCATGGACAGCTTCATATTCAAGTCATTATGATGAGACTCAAATGGTCTCGCAGCTGCTCCACCGGCATTTCTGTTAAGTATTGGTGTCTCAACCTAAGCAAAGAAGATGAAACCAATTGGATCGAGTTCGCAAACAAGCTGAAAAAATATCTCTTGCAATAATAAAAGAGAGAAACAATGTACCTCCCAAAAATCACGATCGTCAAGGTATCTTTCAATATGTTTTGTTATAATAGTTCTAGTCTTGAATATCTGGAGAGACTCATTGTTCAGAATCAGGTCAAGATAACGCTGGCGGTAACGAGTTTCCTAACATAAATGAAAACGTATTAGATCAAGAAACATATATATATACTGATGGAATTCAAAGCATTGGAGATTTTCTTTTGACACCAAGAAACATAACTCTATACCTGATCTTTCAGAATATAAGTCTCTGGATTCCTAGGAGTTCCAGGAACCCAGATATTGGACCGACCAGCCTTTTGCCTCGGAAACATGTGTAAGCAATGAGACAAGACAGTAAACAATCGTGGGAAGATACTTAACTCTCCCCTCTTGGTTTTTCCAGGAAATCCACTGACACCAACTATATCTCCACACTTAACATTTGCATGGAGCCTAGCGAATTCAGCTTCATCTAACTCTGACTTACTGGTGGAAACACAAAGGCAAAAATCTTGTTAAAACTATACATATAAAAACATTAGAGGGAAAAAAAAAACCAATATGTCACCTTGCATCAGCCATAATTTGGACCGTATAATCACGGTTAAACAAATCATAGAAGAAAAGCTTGGACGATGAACATCTCTTGCTCATTATCCGCCCTACACGCGAATTTTGAATAAATTATACATTACTCTATTACAATGAAAAACTGAATAATTCTATATATTGATCAGCGTAATCATACCAGCTAGAGATATTTGATCATCTTCAACATGGTCACCATTGTTTAAAGTATTATACTTGTCAATGTATTGAGAGACTGACATCAACACATGAAACTTGTGTGGGTATGGATTCTTTCCCTTATCATTCTCTGTTGCAAGATACTTCAATCTATTCTCACAGAATTGCTGCAAAATCAGACAAGCATAAACAAAACTTGATTTTTGCAAATCCATAAGATACACACAAATCCATAGGAAACTGTATGTATATACTGTAGGACCAAAATTTTGGCACACTACGTGATTGGAGATGGATCGCGATAAGAAAAGCGTTAAGGGAAGAGATCAGACAAAGAGTGGAGTCGAGATACGAAATCTCTTTCCTTAACTCTAAGAATCTCCCGCAGTGTGACGGGTTTTGATAGATTCACGAGTCCCAGGATAAAACCACTACAATAGAGTTCGCAAACACTCGAACAATGATTCTAAACGAACCGATTACTACGATACTCTCGACGAGAAACTTACTGTTGAACGGAGAGATTGTTGATATGTGTTTTGATAGAATTTGAGAATTTCAGAGAGTTTTTATGTTTCAGAGAGTTTTTTGTTTGTCAGAACATAAGAGAAAACGAAGAAGATAACTTCGTTTTTAAACTGACGGAGAGTCAGTTTTTTTTTTTTTTTTTTAAGAACCGTAGAGAAGTTTTCTCCGGTTGGTTTTAAAAACTGACTCCGGTTTAGCGAAACAAAGGTAACCGACACAACGTTTTGGGCCAAGGCTTTTTACTGCTAATGGGCCAACGAGATGGGCTTTTATCTGCTCATTTAGTTGGTCCAAAAAGATATTTAATTGGGTCGGCAACGGCTCTTTAGCCAAAGCCCCAGCCCGGCTCGGTTCGGGTCGGTCGGTCGGTCGCGCGTGTGGGGATTCCCTCCTCTCTTTTATGGTATATAGCCTTTACTATGTTTTGAACAAAGGTATATGTGTGGCTCCTTATATACCACTTGAAAAATCCCCAAACTTTAGATGTGAGATTTTTGCATGTCACTCACTTAAACCAAAAGGCTTTTCTCATTCACTTTTCTACCAAATTTGGGTTAGACAAATGCCCGATACAAGGCCCATTTGTTTAGCCAATAAATTGGTTCCAACATATACCGTTGGGTCCATATCTTCATCATCTGCTGCAACCACCTTCTTGGTTTGTGAATTGGTCTTCGGAGCCTACAATACACAAAATATTGTTTTAGAATCATGTAGTTTCTGATCAACAATTCGAAGATTGAAAAAAACTTTACTTGTTTAGCTTTTTCTTCTTCCTTGAGCCTCCTTTCTTCCTCCCTCTTCATGTTCTTCTTTTCTCTTTTCTCCGCACTACAAAGTAATAAATAAGGTTCCTATGGATTAGGGCACGAAGATTCTCAAAAACAAAACAGAGAGAGATCGATGCATCACAAGAAGCAAAACCCTACCTTTTGTTGCGGGTTTCAACTCTAGCACCAGGCTCCAAAGAGCAAGAAGCCATTGATTTCGACGCAAGATCAAGATGTTCCTCCATTGAAATAAGGTTTTTCCTTATACAATTTTCTAGGAAATAGAAACCCTAAACGCAGTAGCAAGCACTAAGTCTGTATCGAAATCAAGTTTTATATTGCAGAGAGTCAGAGACTTTTGATTAAGAAAAGAAGATATCCCTAATGGCTACAAATAGAATGGCTACAAATAGCGAAACAAAACACTTAAGCGATCCAAAAGAAAAAGGTAATATAGTAAAATTAAACAAGGAAAATTAGGGAACACGTTTCTAACGTTAAACTTTCGCCCCAAGACTCTCTGAAGAATAATTTTGACGACTAAAAGGAGAATATATAACGTATGTAATTCAATGATATTTTAGGACTAGTCATCAGTTTTTTTTGAATTAAATAAGATTTATTTTCAAATAAATTAAATGGATTATAATTGGATAACACGTAGTTCGATTCCATTCCGAACAAACATCGTTGTTTTTGTGGTTACATAAAAGTAGTAAAAGTTAAAAACTATACTCCCTCCGTTCCAAAAAGATAGATGTTTGAGGTTATTCACACTTATTAAGAAAACGCATTGATTTCTACGATTTACAATTTCTAATAAAATTTAACCAATAGTATTTTAGTATTTGTTTTGGAGTTTGTAAAAGTGCATAGAATACAGTAAAAACTCAATCTTTTTGGAACAATTTTTTTTGTAATTTTTTTATTTTTAGGAATAAAGGGAGTAAAATTTAAGCCCAATGTTTTGCTGAATGTGGATTTACTTTTACTATTACGATAAACTTTTGCCAAATAACATGTTCTCTCATAGTTGAGCTTGGTCCAGGACATTGCCAATTTGAAAGAAAAAAAACATTTGGTGGTAGAGAACTTATCTTATAAATATCTATTTACCTGAAGTAGGAAAGTCTTGAACCGCAAGTTTGGTAAAAAAAAACTTTTTTTTGTATAAAGTCCAACTATAATACATTCTCTAGAATTTTGATCGATGGTGATCTTATTTATTCATCATCAAAAGACCCAACTATACATTTTATCAATCTTAAATACCTTTATTAGAAAACTAGTTAGATCCCAAACTAGAAAAAACAATAAAAATTGAAGTGTTTTGGATAAATAAAAACTGATTTTTGATTTAAAAAAAACAACAAAAATGTATTGATTTCTTAAAAGGAGTGTACAAAAAATCCTCTAAAACATCACTTAAAAGCAAACGGAGGGAGTAATAGAAATCGCAGTACATTGACGTCTTTGTAACCACGCGATTCTCACACTTGGCTACTTCAACTCTAAAAAATCTCTCTATACTCTTTCTTTAGAAACATATCCAAAGCAAACAAGTAGAGATCACTTCCCTCTTCCACTTCTTTCATCGCATCGAGGCTTTCAATGCATTCTGCAATACTGTACATCCGCTTTGCCGATTCGCATACCGGACTTTCTTGCAACATCGTCTCACTCGTCAACTTCACAATATCTACTGATTGAGCTAAAGAAGGCAAATGACCATGAATTGGAGTAAATTCTGT
The DNA here is from genome assembly GCA_900128785.1 of Arabis alpina. NCBI lineage: Eukaryota > Viridiplantae > Streptophyta > Magnoliopsida > Brassicales > Brassicaceae > Arabis > Arabis alpina. The sequence continues at coordinate 3,769,991 of LT669795.1, forward strand.
GTATAAGTTCCTTGTCACAAAAGTAACTCTATGTTCAGTAAAAATTATACGGTACCTCTCGCAGTGATAGCTGGCTCGTCCTGAGGCTTCATTAGCGGGAAGAGAAGAACCTCCTGCATCAACAGTTCAGAACATGAGTAAGAAGACAAAGACAAGAGAATACTATTACTAGTACATAACCTTAACGTTATTTATATGAAAAAAGGGACCTTAATGTTCTGTGAATCGGTAAGTAACATAACAAGCCGGTCTATTCCCATTCCCCAACCACCTGTAGGAGGCAATCCATACTCGAGAGCCGTGCAAAAGCTCTCATCCATAGCCATGGCTTCATCATCTCCACATTGTCGATCCTGAAAAAAATCATCAATGTTTCAAAACGACACAACAAAGATATCGGCTTCGAGTGTAAATAACGCGATGATGGCTTCAAACATACCTTGAGCTGATCAGCAAAACGTTGACGCTGTACCACCGGGTCATTCAAATCGGTGTAGGCATTGCAAAGCTACAATTCACAAATAAATAAAAATAGTTTACTTAGTCACAAGTCTAGTCTACTTAAAACCAAATAAGAAAACGATTTTGCGATATAAAAGCTTACTTGGTGTTGGTTGACGAACAACTCAAATCGTTCAGTCAAGCCCTTCTTGGACCTGTGTGATTTAGCCAGGGGACTCATAATCTCGGGATGGTTCATCATGAAAGTGGGATTAACACATGTCCCTTCAAGAAAATGTCCAACAAGCTTCACAAAATGAAAACATTACAATAGGCATAAACCAAATCACATAACTTCCAATTCATACTATAAGCCAAAAGGTGATGCAAAGAAGTTTTACTTTATCCAACAAACGAGCAGTTGTTGTTAGAGATACGATTGTGATTGTGATTGATATGATTTACAACTTACCTTTCTTAGATTAACCTAGACTCACCTATTGTATCTTCATTGTATAAATACCTCCTTGTACCTCTTTTGTAATGAGATAATAAAAATACATTCTTAATATGGTATAAGAGCCTTCGATACCCTAAATTTTTCTTGTCTACACACAAACACAAACGCCGCTCATCTTCTTCTCTTCTCCTCTACCTCTTACTCTGTTTTACAGCTCATCACCATGAGTACCACATCTGCAGAAACCGTTGACACCACGTCCTCCTTGCTTAACATCAATATGTCAAACATCACCAAACTCACCTCCCTTAATTACCTCACGTGGAAACTTCAGATACACGCCTTGCTCGATGGCTACGATTTAGCCGGTCATGTCGATGGCTCCTCCACACCTCCATCGGCAACTCTCACAACCAACAACATCACTTCTGAAAATCCAGCTTATAAGAAGTGGATCCGACAAGATAAACTTATCTACAGTGCACTACTCGGCACGATGTCACCGTCCGTTCAGGCCCTTGTCTCTCGCACCACCACATCTGCTGAGATCTGGCACACGGTTGCCTCAACCTACGCTAAACCAAGTCGCGGACACGTTCAACAACTCAAACAACAATTGGAGCAAATAAAAAAAGGTGATAAAACCATTGACGAATACCTTCAAAGTCTTACAACTCGGTTCGATCAACTTGCGCTTCTCGGTAAACCTCTCGAACATGATGATCAAGTTGATAAAATCCTCAAGGGCCTCCCTGAAGACTACAGGACCGTAGCTGATCAAATTGAAGGACGTGATGTTGCACCAACAATCATTGAAATTCATGAGAAACTTCTTACCAAAGAAGCTAAATTGTTGGCTCTTCACGCCTCTGTTACCGACGCCATCCCTACCTCTGCCAATCTTGCTACTGCTCGTCCACGTCCCTATCAAGGCAAACAACAGCAAGCAACGTCAACCTCAGCCCTGGAGAAACACACAATCCAACTTGTCCAACACCAAAGGCTACCAAGGCAAGTGCCAATTGTGTGGAACATTCGGTCATAGCGCCAAAAGATGTTCCCAACTACAACAATACTCAGCACCTCAGCAAGGACTACTACCATCTCCCTTTCGTCCTTGGCAGCCTCGTGCCAATGTCGCCCTAGCGTCTCCAAATCCGACAAATGCTTGGCTCATGGACAGTGGTGCTACACACCACATGACAAGTGATCTCCACAACTTGTCTCTTCATCAACCGTATCATGGAGCGGACTCCGTTCTCATTGGTGACGGCTCTGGTCTCTCCATCACTCACACTGGTTCCTTCTCATTCCCTTCTCAAACTCGAGACTTAACTTTAAATAGTGTACTATGTGTTCCCAACATTCGGAAAAACCTTATCTCTGTTTATCGGCTATGCAACAACAATAACGTTTCTGTCGAATTTTTTCCCTCGTCTTTTCAGGTGAAGGATCTGAGCTCGGGGGTCCCATTGGTTCACGGAGAAACCAAGAATGAGTTGTACGAATGGCCAGCCTCATCATCCACCATACACTCCCTTCTCGCTTCCATAAATTCGAAACTAACCACCACAGATTGGCACCACAGGCTAGGCCATCCATCAACACCTATCCTCAAAACCATCATCTCTCGTTTTACTCTACCTTGTGCTCAGTCTGTAACCTCATTTTGCTCAGATTGTGCCATCAATAAAACACATAAATTACCTTTCTCCCAAACCACCATTGTCTCTTCTAACCCATTACAATACATCTTTAGTGACCTATGGAGCTCACCTATTGTCTCTGTTGACAATTACAAGTATTATCTTGTTCTTGTCGATCATTACAGCCGGTACACATGGCTCTATCCACTCAAATTGAAGTCTCAAGTCCGAGAAACGTTTATCGCGTTCAAAGCGCTAGTTGAGAATAAATTCAATACCAAAATCGGAACCTTATACTCCGATAACGGCGGCGAATTCATTGCTCTCAAACACTTTCTCATGACCCATGGAATCACACATCTCACGACCCCGCCTCACACACCGGAACACAATGGTCTCTCCGAAAGAAAACATCGTCATGTTGTTGAAACCGGCCTCTCTCTACTCACACACGCAAAAATGCCCAAAACATATTGGTCATATGCATTTACCGCAGCCATATATCTCATCAACCGGATGCCGACACCGGTCCTATCAATGTCCTCACCATTTCAGAAGCTTTTTGGTGATGCTCCCAATTACTCTAAACTCAGAGTGTTTGGTTCTCTATGCTTCCCGTGGCTTCGACCGTACAACAAACACAAGCTTCAAGACAAATCAACACCGTGTGTGTTCATTGGATATTCTCAAACGCAGAGTGCGTATTTGTGTCTCCAACCAAAATCAGGTCGCATCTATATATCGAGGCACGTCCTTGTAATGAGATAATAAAAATACATTCTTAATAGTTGTCATAGGAGGTGGACATTTGACATCAAACCTCTCGCATGCACTAATCAGATACTTGTTAGCTTCCTCGCTCGCCAAATCTTTCGGTATATTGATCTTGGCTATCTTCTCCAAATCTTCTACCATGTCAATCCTCCTACAAATTAAAAAGAGTAAGATTATTCTCAACAATACCTTTCAAGAAAAAGCTCTGTTTCTGTTCTGTCCATGAAGATATTCCCCGAACCTGAATGGAGGAGTGAAGTCGATTTCGATTGGTTCCTTATCGTATCCATTAGCATGGTATTTGATCTTATAGCCACCTGTTAATTCCTTCACCATACCTGAAACAATGAGAAAACGTTAAAGTTTGATTCAAAATGTAAAACATAGCTAGCACTCGGTGCAAAAGCAGAGGTTTTTCGAAACATACCACTGAGCAATCCCTCAGTCATGTCCATCAAGTCATTGTAGTCTGCATAAGCCATATAGAACTCGCAAGTGGTGAACTCGGGAAAGTGTGTCAAGTCAATACCCTCGTTTCTAAATTGTTTTCCTATCTCGTAGACACGGTCCATACCGGCAATAATAAGCTGCTTAAGATAGAGTTGTGGCGAGATACGCATGGACAGCTTCATATTTAGATCATTGTGATGTGTCTCAAATGGACGTGCAGCTCCTCCACCGGCAATCCTGTTCAATATTGGTGTCTCAACCTAAGCAAATGAAGAAGATGAAACCAATTGTATCGAATTAAAAACAAAAAATGTAATGAAAAATATCTCTTGCAAAAAAATGTACCTTCCAAAATTTAAGATCGTCAAAGAATTTTTCAATGTATTTGATTATATTAGTTCTGGTCCTGAATATCTGGAGAGGCTCATTGTTCAGCATCAGGTCAAGATAACGCTGCCGATATCGAGTTTCCTGACATAAAAATGAAACGTATTAGATCAAGAAACTTATTTACTGATGGAATTCAAGCATTGGACACCAAGAAACCAAACTCTATACCTGATCTTTAAGAATATAAGTCTCTAGATTCCTAGGGGTTCCAGGAACCCATATATTAGACCGACCGGCCTTTTGCCTCGGCAACATGTGGAGGCAATGAGACAACACAGTAAACGATTGTGAGAAGATACTAAACTCAGCCCTCTTGCTTTTTCCTGGAGAGAGACATAAACAATATGCAATTTAGCTAAAGATACAGAACAGAGATTAATCAACAAGTGGAAATACGAGTATTTTTGTGAACCTAGAAATCCAGTGACACCAACGATATCTCCACGCTTAACATTTGCATGGAACCTTGCAAATTCAGCTTCATCCAATTTTGACTTACTAATGGAAACGCAAAAGGCAAAATCTATATATAAAAAATAATAGAGGAAACACAAAGGTGTGACTAAAGTAAAACACAAAATTACTCACCTCGCATCAGCCGTAACTTGTATCTTAATATTACCATTATTAAGCAAATCATACAAGAAAAGTTTGGAAGATGAAGATCCCTTCCTCATTATCCGTCCTACACGAGAATAAAGTATACATACTCCATTACATGAAAACTGAATGATTCTAGATTGATTTGCATATATCATACCGGCTAGCGATGCTGGATCGTCTTCATTATTGCCTAAAACCGACGGAAAAAAATTGTGTGGGTATGGATTCTCTCCTTTATCCTTCTCTGCTGCAAGATACTTCAATCTGTTCTCAAAGTATTGCTTCAAACAAAAAGAAATGAAGCAAAAAAACAAACTTTAAACACCTCGGTTTTTGCAAATGGTAAAGATGTTATATTAGTGAAAAATTATGTATATATGTATACCGTTTGATCCATCTCATCGTTTCCTGACATTGTCTTCTTGCTTTGGGAACTAGCCTGCTAGAAACAAAAATTTGCTTTCAGAATATATATATATCAAGAATTTGCTAGAGATTTTAGCAAGTCAATATGTAATTGTGCTAAAATAAAATGAATAGATTCTTCTGAATATTCCTCTGTTTGTGTTCTTGATATCAAAAGAGAACATACAAGTTTATCCATTGTTGTGGTGTTTTGCTAAATCCTATTTGCTTGCACAAAAGTTTCCTTTTATAAAGTTCATCATTATCCCGAATGCATAAGTTGGAAAAGTTTACTAATATAGTTTTCAAATGAATTTAAATGCATATAAGTTGGAAAAGTTTTGGTGGTAGGCGAAAAGATGTTACATTCATGATTCAACTAAAACATTCTTTAGAACTTTTTTAATCGATAATGGTCATGATAAAGAAATTCTTATTGGAAAAGTTGGAAAATATAGTTTTCAAATGAATTTAAATGCATATACAATTTGGAAAAGTTTTGGTGGTAGGCGAAAAGATGTTACAGTCATGATTCAACTAAAACATTCTTTAGAACTTTTTTAATTGATAATGGTCATGATGAAGAAATTCTTATTGGATTCATTTCAAAAGAAACATTATTCTTGAAGATCTAGTCAAAAAGAGATTATTTTAAAAACCTATTACGTCTATAAAATAAAGATTGTGATACAATTGTTAACAACTGTTTTGTTGGTATGTTGCTAGACCGTGTTAAAAGTGAACGTCGTAGAAGCTGGCTATGTCAATAACACCTCTCTCGGTCAAGTTGAGGAAGAGAAATCCAGTAAATTTCAAAGATGATACCTTTTAAACTGTGGAAGAAGACCATGTTATAACTTTCAAATACAGTTGGTTATCCATAAAGAAAATGAAAAATCATTAAACTCTAAAAAAGGGGTAATATCCAATTACAAATTGGAATGCCAATGTGCCAAAAATTGTGTTGAATTGTCTAACTATCAAGCTATAGAATATGTATTAGGGGTTTAAATCATTGTAATGTGCCTAAAAGTAGTCAATGCTTTCTCAATACTGTCACTAATCATTGTTTTCTTCTCCTAATTTTCAATACTTCAAGTATCCTTATTCGAATATCTACTACTACCTTACCGGTAATGAACCATAACAGCTTTAGGATTCACTTTCGTAGGAAACAGAACCACAAACTCGATCCACCACATTAAGATAATTGAAACAAGAGTAAAAAAGAGATCTATCTATACAACAAAAAACATCTCTTTATCATCATAATCTTCCACACAGCATTACCAAAAGTAAACTTTTTGGCCTACCATTAGTAATCATCTATACACATACTAGAACAACAATTCTGATTCTGATTAAAGTTGTTTGCATCAAATGTGGAATCAAACACTAGGTGGTCGTTTCATCTTAAGAAGATGAGAGATACCAGCAATAACATGAGCACGACTACTTGGAACTCCAGTTTTAGCCAAAGCTTTTCCATTCTTGTCCAACAACACAAAGCAAGGAACATACTTTATATCATAATGAAGAAGCTGCATTTCAAACAAACAAACAAAGTCAAAATCTTGAATCTTTACCAATCATCAAGAAGATAAGAGAAGAGACACAAGAGCTTGTTTTGATTACCTCAGGAAACCATTTCTCATTCTCTGCATCTGCCATTGTAATACTAAGCCAATTCGAGTTCCTTTGCTCTACTTCTAACACAAAGTTAAGCAGAGAATTGCAGAGTCTACATTTAGGTGAGTAAAACTCAAGAACTGTAGCATCTTTCTCACTAGCTAAAGCAGATGCAAAAGCTCTTTGCTCTGCTTCTCCTTGCTCATAACTACTTAAGGGTTTCTTCTTTACTGGTCCATTGACTACTTCATGACCAAATCTGAGTGATGAAGTTAAGGAAGTGAGAGCTAATGAGCCAACACTTTGCATAGATTTGAACAACCATGGAACTTGAAAGTCGCATACGTTTGGAGATTTGGGGTTTTTGTTTGAATCCCATGGCCATTTCAAGCAAAAGGATGGATCTTTTGATGCAGAATCGCTTGTAATCTTTGATTCCATCAAGTGAGAGTTTGATTAGAGTTTCACTGTAACAGAGACGAAGCAGAGATTGAGAATTAGGGATTTTATAAACCAAATTTTATTTTAGTTTTTGGTATAAAACCAAACCGAGTTGAGGTTTATCTTACCAAATTTAGCAAACCAAACCGTACCTCGAAGATCTGGACTAACTTTTTTCTTTTTTCTTTTTTCATAAGCAAAAATTAGAGAAAAGTGTTGTGAATAAGAGAAGAGAAGACAAGAGAATAGGAATTGGTTGTGTTATTCCATGAGAAGTATAGAGTATATATAGGGATACAATACTTGGAGAGGAACTAGGGTTTAGGGATATTCTAGAACATGGGCCTCTAATGGGCATCCACTAAATGGGTTTATAACACTCCCCCTTGGATGTCATTAGAGTAAAAATAATCCTAATACGCATAAGATGTTGCCTCATTAAAACCTTACTAGGAAAACCCAATTGGGACAAAACCATGGTTAAGAAAAAAGAGTGCAACGCGTTTTTACTCCCCCTTATGAGTGCATAACTTGAGATCTTCTTGATGCTGCAAACTTGTTTCTTGAAAGTAGTAGTTGGAAGTGTCTTGAAAATAAATCTGCCTAAGTTTCGCTTGAACAACCTTTAGAACATGTACACCGCCATTCTTCTGCAACTCATCGGTCTTCTAGATGATTCATCTAGATCATTCTCTTTGTTTCTCTAGATATCATTCATGGATGACATGCTTATGGGAGATTGATAGACTTTCATATATCATTATAATGATAACATTCCTCTATAAGTGTCTATCATTTGCGTGTTCTTTGATGTCTCGTTAAAAACCTTTCATAGAAAAACCCTATGGGATAAAAACTATGATAAGGGAAAAAGAGTACATCCACGCACATCATTATATTTCTCCCCCTCGGAAACATCTTTTTCAAGAGATGAATTCCGATCATATATGCTATCTTTTTCGAATTATTATAAGAATAGCCCTAATGAACAAACTCATATGATATCTCATATCATTGGACTTCTGGTTCATAACATCTTTTCTTTATAGAAGACATATTTTGGTATATTTGGACTTTAAGCCAAAATCTCATTCATGCTCTTCTAAAAGCTATGATATTTGACTTTCCCTTTTGTCAAACATATATTTCAATCATGAAATAAATCACGGAATTGCTCTAATCTCATTTTATGTACGGTACTTCAAGACCAAATATATATGAGCATTTTTCTGTAATATCCTTCAAGGAACTTTGAACATAACATCTTTTTGCTAAATTAATTTGGGATAACTCTACCGGAGTTTCGATGATTTTCAATTAAGAATCACTTTATCAAAAACTTTTGATAAGTCTACATGGGTAAACATGTACATGATTATACCCCATGTTACATCTTTCATTCGATCGACTAAAATTTCCCAGGAACATACTTAATCCTACAGGGATATATCCTTCATGGATTTTCATATAAACTTCATTATCCAATGGGTTGTATAAATAAGATATGGACTATATCTTTTAAACATAAATCAAGTCATTCTTTTTCTTGTCATATTGATAAAGAACTTGAAACTAGTTGCATCCACCACAAGAGAGTAAATCTCTTCATAATAAGTTCAAGATCTTGTGAAATTTTCACTATTTTTTCACATCAAGACTTGTTTATCTTCCACTGGTTTTACACTTCAGGTGTATGGACTACTGGTCCAAAATTCTCTACAAGAGATTATAATTATAAGTCTATTTCTTCCTTTCCATCTTGGCCAATCATTACTTTGTGTACACTTTTAAATAGACTTTCTTTCATGATCCTCTCTTTTTATCAATAATATCAACTGCTCATTGCATGCAAAAATATTATGACGTCGATTTGCTTTATGGTTCCAAGTTATTCCATACATGACATAGCTAGCTATAACTCTTCATTTTCAAGTACTTGAATTTTTCATTTGTCATGTTTATGTCTCTTTTAGAGATCATCCAATCTCTTCTGGAGATTTTTCAAAAAAAATTTCTTTCCTCGATTTGGTCATTCTTAATTCTTGCTCCTTTTCTTTTTCGAGGATAATTATATTTGGAACCAAATAGGTCTATCACGCTTCAGGCGATCTTTAGACTCACTAGCAGTTTGATATAGTCTTTCTAAGACATCAATTTTAATTGGAGCATATACAGCTGGGGTAGGTGACTTCATCACTCTATTTTGGGTTAGTAAATGCGTATGGCAATTAATACGCTAAGTTTTTCTTATGAATTATCTTTTTGGACTTCTCATATAAATCTTTAGTCCGAGGATCAATGATAATTCATAGATACTTATATCTTTCTCCAGCTATTTAATTTCTCCCCCCTGATGTTGGAAAAACTGACTCATTAAAATGAGAGTCTACAAATTGAGTCTTATATAAATCCTTCAGGGATGACTCTGTATCTTTCATATCCAACATATATTTTTATCCTCTTTTGAGGTTCCATCATCAAGCGTTGTGGTGGAGCACTTTTCACATTCATAGATCTTTCATTCAAATATCGTTAAGATGGAAACTATTTGGTTTCTAACCCTAAACCAATAATGATGGGGAGAACAATTAGTTATTCATTGGCTTGATGCGAATCAATGCTACTAAATTTTTTTTATATGATCATGAGCTTCAGGATGTTCAACACTTATCCCAATGGACATATAATAATCAGGCTTCAAACATCAGTTTTGGAACTTGTAAGAAAGTAACCTCGCAAACTCCAGGTTGCTGGTTTATAACAAGGAAAAACGTGACCTTCTACGATGCAACAATCGAGTCAATGCGTCCATTGAATCGATGCATAAATGTCACGAAGTGGGTGATCAGCCCATAATCATCTCCTTGTATATATTTCAGAAAATTGATAGAGTCCAAATCATCTTTGACCGGTGAAACCCATATTATCATATTGCTTTCTGAGCAAATAACCTATGATAAATCATTAGGAAGAATCTTCTGGTTCTTCACTTAATGTCCATATAATTCTCAATTATTTTTTTCGCATCATTATCAAACCAGGATGACCAATCCGGTTAAGCCAATCATATAAATTTTTGGTAAACTTTTGGTTTACTTTCATTCTTAGTAAACTTCTGGTTTACTTTTTTTTTTTTTTTTATTGCTAATCACTTTCTCCCTCGAGGGGATATCATAATCAAATGAACTTCTCTAGTCCATGATAACCAAGCATGGATTTGGACCATGAAGCATGTAGCAATAAACGAGATATTATAGTAAAGTAAATCTTACAGTAAATCTATAATAAAGTAAAGTAAATCTTATAGATAAATTTAACTAAAACATATATAAATATATGGTATGAGAATCAAGAATTTAGAAATAGAGTGTACCCGGAAAATCTAAAGCCAATGATGAGTATCGTCAGAAAGTGGTGATGATGCGGTCAATTTGGTAGCTACTTTCTCAAGGATTTAATTTGTATAATCCTTTTCTTTTATATATGTAAGATATTATATTCACTTCAGGGAATATATCAAAACTAGTCAAATATGAGTATGATTTCTTATCAATAACTCATATATATTTTCTCATCCTCAAGAAGAATCCATAATATTTCTTAAATTCTTGTTCATGACTTTGTGTCTATAGGACAACATTACTTGCATGGAAATTTTATTATGTATGTTTTACCAACTCCGCATTAGAGATATTATCTCAATATAATATCAATTTGCAAGTAATTCTAAACATACCTTAACTATATTCACTCACAGACTTTTAGTCTTGTAATCTTGGATATAGCTAGATTTAGCCAATCACATAGCTAGTTTTATGTAATATCACATTCTGGTGATCACACTTTTCCTTTAAGAATTGTTCGAATAACTTAGTGAACATAATCTTCTAAATATGTCACTTATTATGTTCATTTGTAGTCTATGTGAGATTCTCTGATTCTCCCCCTCAAGATGATATGAAACTTCAGGTTCATCTATCTCGAATTGTATCTCACTATATAATTAACAAAATATCCCAATTTGGGTCATGTATTTTATCATCCAATTATTTGTATGATTTGGGAGAGTATAATGCATCAATGATTTCAAACTACATTGTAATCATACTAGATTCTTTCATCATCAAATGACATAAATCTCTTTTTCTTACTATCTTTATTTTCTCACTTCTAGTGAAAATTTAAGTTCTTGAAAGAAACATGTTAGACTTTGATTATGACCATTTAAGATAGTTTCTATAGCCACTTCCTTGATTTAGTGTGCTCTTTTATATATATAACGTGTCACATTCACTTCAGGGAATGGACCAAAATCAATCGGATGCGATTCATGAATTTTATTGTAAAATAACAAGATGACATAAAGTCATGCACACTTTACTACCTCTACCGAGAGGAGATTTTACTGTCCAGTAAGATCATAATCACGTCATGATATCTTAGATCATGTATGTCTCCATATGTCTAGATTTAATTTCATAGACTCATCAGACCAACAAATATCAAACAATTAAAAATTTGTTGATCAAGACAATGCAATCTCAATTTAAAGCATGTGTAAAAACATGTGTTGCAATATGAAAGCAATAAGAAGCATGAACTTGCGATCAAACATGGGTTACTTATAATATGAAGTAATACTTAACTCGATGGAAAATATATGAAAATTACTTAGCTCGATCATAATAGAAATTCAATTTATAATTATAAAATATTTTTTTTTTGTTTAATAGAAGAGAAGCGTTAATCATGATCGGTTAATTTTATAATAAAATATGTGATTTTAAGAACCAAAAACGTATTAAAGTCCATGTGTTAATTAGAGATGCTTTATACGAGTATGATTAAAAAAAAATTAATATATATATATATATAATTATGATTTGTGAGAATTACTCGATGATAAACATAGTATTCATGAATTAACATGTGTATGTTATCGAATCACAAAATCAAACTTAAAAATAAAAACATAAAATTGTTTTTAAAAAAGAATAATTAATATATATATATAAGTATGATTTGTGAGAATTACTCGTTGATAAACATAGTATTCATGAATTAACATGTGTATGTTATCGAATCACAAAATCAAACTTAAAAATAATTTATAAAATATTTTTTTTTTTTTTATCAAAGCAATTATAAAATTAACGTGATACTATATATGAAGTATGACGTTAACCTTATGCTTTACCAAATAAAATTAGATGTGCCGTATGCTAAAGTGAGAGAGATTCACTTACCTTAATGAAAAATAAAGTGGAACCGAAGCAAAGTGCGAGATGTTAGAAAAATTAGGGTTTTACTCAAGTGGCTAGGGTTTTACTTTAGTGACTAGGGTTTTACTCAGTGGTTAGGTTATCGTGCTGATAACGTGTTGTGAATAAGAGAAGAGAAGACAAGAGAATAGGAATTGGTTGTGTTATTCCATGAGAAGTATAGAGTATATATAGAGATACAATACTTGGAGAGGAACTAAGGTTTAGGGATATTCTAGAACATGGGCCTCTAATGGGCATCGACTAAATGGGTTTATAACAAAAACGTAATAATTCCCCCTTAATAGTTTCGTATCCTCTCAGATCACCCCGGAAACTTTAGATCGTAGGGTTTCACCACAATGTCATACTAAAACGCTTAATTCACCCTGATTTTGGATTTTATCGGTTAATGAAATAACCTGATCGTAAACCAAGTAAATTGGTTGGTATACCAAAATCAAAACCCAAGTGGTATTAAATTCCGAACCAGACCACTTCATTTACCCATTTGTTAAAAATCAAAACTGAAATTAGAAAATCCCCAAATTCTACAATTCCCAGATTGAAAGAACCCTAATTCTAAAATACAACAAGACATGATCTAAGCACACGAGTTCGATCAAACTGGTTCAAGAGAGCTCAATCTGATTACAAGTTTAAGGGTTTTTAAGCTTTATACTTGAGCAATCCAATCACCTAGAGCATAGACAATTCCACTAATCTCCATTTTCGAAAAAACTGAATTCGTTTTGAGAAATCGAAGCTTACTTGCCAACTGTCATGATCGATAGTTAATAGCTTCGTAACCGCGACAGAACGAGCTGCGAGAAGTATAGCTGCGTTGATTCCTCGACTCATTAGCAGATTGGAATCTTTACCACCATCATCATCTTCTTCTTCTTCTTCATCTTCTGGGGATTGAAAATGGGGATTGATCCAATTACACATAAACCCAAGAATCAGACTCCTTTATCATATATTGGTCTATCCAAGAACGCAGTCACATTAGCCACATGGCTAAGTGGGAAAGTACTAGGCTTAAAGCTGAAGCAAGACTAGCTAGAGAATCAAAGCTTCTTCATTACCAAAGCATCATCTCATCATCATTCATCATCATCATCATCACCATCATCATCATAGATTCACTCATAAGACATTAGTAACCAATTGGACAACAAAACCTTGACCGAAGGTAAAAAACAAAAACAAATGATTCTCCAACTTAAAAATTTGTTTAATTTTGTTGTCTTTATCAGTGCAGATCAACGACAACAACTGGAATCTCTGACATCTACAGTGTCGTTCTCGGAAATGAAGGAATCAATGAAAATTGAGTTTATCGGAGATACGATCGGTCGGAGTTTTTTGCCGATAAAAATGAGATGGCCGGCGAGAGTAGCGGTGGTGGTGGTGACTGCAACAACTATTACAAGGATCCATCACCGTCGATGTTCTGATACATAATCAAGGGTCGATTTCACTTTGGGAATGTTTTTATTTTGGGTTATAATTTCGGTTTAGAATTTTTAATCGGGTCCATTTACGGTTGGATAATGGTTTTGTTTTTTATTAGTTTGGTTAATAAAAATTTGGTCTACAGTAAATCGAAATTAAATGGATTGGGCAGAAATATGAGTTAAACTTTAATTTTGTGGTGAAATAAGCATTTTAACCGATGTTTTTAAAACCGGACCGGCGACCGAACCGGATAAGCTTTTAGGTCATGGGTCAATGTGGTTCGACCGGATCGAACTGGGTCGAACCGGGTTTAATAGTTTTTAAAAAAAAAAAATATAAATAGTTTTTTATAACTATTATACCCAAATATATAGTAATATATTTAAATAAACATATTTTTAAAAATTATTCATGAAAAAAATCATTTAAATAATAAAAATATTATTCATAAACAAAGATTAGTGACAAATAATTAAGTTTATATGTAAAAAAAAAATTTAAAACATTAAATCATAACACAAATTAACTAAATTTAAAACAAGTATTTGTTTTTATAAAGTTTTAATTATAAAAAAATTAAATATGAAAATTTTCAAAAAAAAAAAAAAAAAAATCAAACCCGAGTCGACCCAAACCGGGTAACTGGCCGGTTCACGGTTGAACCCGGTCCGACCCCCGGTCCGGTCCGGTTTTCAAAACACTAATTTTAACTTTCATTTTGTGGGGAATTAAAAGTTTTATTTTGACATTGTGGTGAAATGCTACGACCTAAAGTTTTCGGGGTGATTTGGGAGGATATGAAATTATTGAGGGGGAATTACTACGTTTTCCCCAAAAATTAAGAATGAAATTTATCCGATAATGTTTTTGTAACCGTTTTCAAAATTTGCAATAAAATAATTAATTAATTTATACGTTTTTTTATTGGGTTCAGTTTTATTGGGATTTTGAAGTTCTCGGTTTCTAAGAAATATAATTTATTCAGGATTAAATTATAGTTTGGTTTGGTTCATGACTCAATAATTCAATTAATAAATTTATATTCCATTCGGTTTATTTTATAATTTAGTTCGGAGATTTCGATTTCAGAATTTTGCCTACCGAACCGAACCGGTAAAATTTGGTAAACCAGTTCTTAGCTTTGCCAAATTTGTATATGATATTTTTCACAAAAGAAACAAGTTTTTACACAAAAGAATTCACAAACTTTTACACAAATCATCCAAGTTTATACAAGAAGAGATTCCCAAAGTAAATAAACCAATCCAATATTGTTCTTGTGTGGTGCTAACAAAAAAACTCTTGCAAGAATATGGAAACTTAGGATTCTTCCTTCAACGCCAGGATCTGAAAGCAAAGCAACGTGGCTTACTTCGTTTTCTCAGCAAGCTCGAGTTCTTATCTTTGTTGTTTAAGATGCCATACTCTTGTTCTATCTCCTTCTCTTCTTGACTAAAACCGCTCGTCTCTCGAGTGACCGTTGTGGTTGAGAAATCTTGTTTTTGTGATCTTTGAGGAACACTTACAAAGTTCTCTAACAAACTTACTTGCTTTACATGATCGTCCGGTCTATTTGGCGATAACTCCTCGGCTTCTTGGATCGGTGTTCTATTTCTAACCATGTATATTACTCTCTCTAGAGTCCCTAAAGCTTGTTCTACCTCTGGACTAATGCAAAACCGTCTCCCGATGTCGACATGAGTCTTGGTAATTACATTTCCATCTTCTGAAGAAACACTTTCTTGAAAATCTTCTTCTACTTCTTCTTCCACAATCTCAGGAGTGGCTTTTCTGCAATGGACAGGTTCAGACTCACTCACAATCGCATCTCCATTGTTCTTTGACAGAGATTCGACATCTACTTCTTTGGCTTCCAACTTTGGTTCTTCCTCGATAACTTTATCAGTTGAATACAGAGCTTGACGTATCTTAGTGTACAAAGGATCAGCTAAAGCTCTGGTGTAATCTTCATCAAATTTAGCTACCGAAGCAACTGACTGTTACATTCAAGTAACAAGACGGTATCACACAAGTTACCTATCTAACACCGCACCGAAACATTAAAAAAGCGGAACCAAAAATGAGGCTTTCTGACCTTTTTATAGAGTCTGAAACCGTTACCGATGAGCTGCCTCGATATGAAATTAATAAGAGACGGAGGAACAAAGTCTAGCTTTATATCAAGATCCGCTATCGTCCTACAAAATTCGACAAAAGTCAAGATTTTAAGCTTCTTTAACCAAAGACAATTAACTTGTTACAATACTACAATGATCACTAACCTGAAGTAACTCCTTTGGGGAGTAACCTTTTGTAAAACAAATCCGCCAACAAGATCAATCCTCACTGCATCCAGTGATTCAGGTATAACGTTCTTGGTGCTGTCGTTAGTGGAAACTCCGATGCTATCTACATCAGAAATCTAAAAGTTGCAAGATTTCAGAATTATGTCACATTAATGGTAAGATTGAAAACACACACACACACAAGGACTTTGCTCTACCGTGTTCAGAAGGATGACGACTAAGTCATCTTTAAAGTACTCAAAAAAGAAATAGTGCACGAGAATCTCTCTGTCCGATAATGGCCACGGTACCTTCATCCTTTCTTCCCACAATATAAAATTTCAAGATTAGCTTCATAAGATTAGATAGCTTACAAAGAAACCGAAAAACACATTTTTAAAGTGAACAAACCTCGCTAAACATATTTGTTCACCGATCCCGACCTTTTGCAAGCATTTGCTTTGTAAGATCCTAAACGGCGGAAATGCAAACTGTGGCCACCTAGAATGTATATAACGTATACATGAACAACGCATACTAAACATGATTCTCAGTTGTTCACAATCAAAAATCTTTGAGACTCTTACCATTTCTGGTAGAGAGTTGCTTCCCACGAAACACACAAACCTGCATCATCATAATCCTGTTTTATAAAACTTCGATTCTACGGTCTAAAATACTACTCCCTCTTTACAAAAAAATTTTGTTCCAAAAAGATAGAGTTTTTACTGTTTTCTATGCACTTTTACAAACTTCAAGACAAATACTGAAACATTATTGGTTAAACTTTATTGAAAACGGTATTTCGTAGAAATCAATGCATTATCTTAATAAGTGTGCATAACCTTAAACATCTATCTTTAAGGAACGGAGAGAGTAATAAAAACTTACAGTCATGTATAGGTCCATCCATGTAACCTTCAACAAGCATAGTGTGAAATGGACTTCCTTCAAGCCCTTCACGGTACATCACACGACAATCTTCATAATCATGTTTCAACTGTAAAAACAACTACATCATTACAATCCAAGATCACTTGTCCAAATAAGAATCTGATATCAGAACAAAAAACATACTTTCCAATCACCATCATTGGTTGATTTAGATACTTGATGATCTGCCATTTTTACACTCCTAAGCTTGCTAAGTAGCTTCGACGCATCAGATGTTTTTTTATCCAATATTTCCTCATTACACTCTACAAAATCATCACACAAAATCTCAGAGTGGTTAATTCATAACAGTAAAAGCAGAAAACAAAATCAGATTTTTAGAACAAAACCTTGAGAGGAGGAGGAACAAAGCTGATTTCTAAGAAGAGATTTGAGAGATTCTTGATTAGTTAACTCAAGAGAAGACAAGGTTTTGTCTAGCTTCTCTCTGTAATCACAGATCTCTCGTTTCTTCTGCATAATCTCACACTTAACCAAACCCAAGAATAACAAAAAACCCAACTTTTTATGATTTGATCAACAAGATTTAAAGAAGAGGATAAGCAAGAAACGTAAGGGGTTCTAGGAAAGTGTTAATTTTTAGGTTCGAGGAGCAAAAACGTGACCGACAAGATGAGAAGTGTATGTAAGATTTTTCTCGAGAAAATCCAAAAAACTGGTTTTACATTTCCAGGAAAAGTCGGAGTTTCCAATAAAGGAAGGAAGCTTTGATTAATTATGACAAAGACTATAATGTAGAGATTAACCATAAGAAAGGGTTTAAGTAGAAAACAGATAAGTGTCGGTGTCAGAAATGGTGAAAGATAGTTGGGAAGTTCTCTGCCTCTTAATCACAAAAACTTCAATTTTTTTATACAGAGTGAACAAAAATAGCATTATTGAAGATGATGATAATGTTACAGTTGAGTATTTTTGGGTGGGTCTTGTCTTAAATTTGGTATATCTATCTCCTGCTTTTTTTGGCAGCTACAAATATGGTAAAGCCACCACCAATAAAATCATATCCCCATTTTGAACTTATACTTGTTTAAATGCATCGGATACTATTACAGTTTCTGACATTTGTGGAACCTAAATATGTTTTGTCACTCTAAATTTGGCCTCAAAAAGTACATTATTTTTGGAGAAAATCGATACTCTTTGTGAAACGGATGGAGTATTATTGATTGCAATCGTTCGTTTAAACACGAAATGGCGAATGTGGGAATCAGTAGTTGTTGATGTTTCATAGCAAACAACATAACAAAGTGATAAGAACACTAGATTTAGGCACAAAAACACAAACCATAACTCAACAAAGAAGTAAACACAAAAGATGAGCAGGTAGATTACTTGTCGTCGTCATTGGATAATTGATCCCATACATTGTAGATAAGCCATCCTTCAATAGCTGCAGCTTCAAGTTTTTCATCAGACCCTTTCATATCCCATTTCGACTCTATAGAATCAAGCTGACCCAAATCAGACCACAACACTCTATACGCTAACTCTCTAGTCCCAAGATACTCAAGCAACAGAGTTCCACGAGCTTTCGCAGCTAATTTCCCAACCTCAATCGCATTTCTTATCACAAGACCGTGGTTTTCTTCAAGCAAGTTCAGGTCTTCTTCAATCTGGACTCCAACAAAAGTGACAAACTTCGAAGCAAAGAAACGGTAAAGATCCTTGAGGTTATCACCAAAAGGATTAGGAAGTTGAAGGAAGAGACATAAGTTTTTCGTACTCAGCTTCACAGATTGTAGTCTCCACCCTGACTTTTTGGTTCCTACGTCCCAATACACATCGAAAACCACTGCTCGGTTTCCGTTCAAAATCGAGTCTTCTCTTAGAAGAGAAAGGTATGGTGAGATATCTGTTGATGATTCAACATCAATGGATTTTGTTTGAACGTAAGTTCCATCAGTCATCTTGAACTTTGTCCCATCAAATAAAGTCATGTTGATGAAATGAACACTACAGAATTCACAAATCAGATTCAACAAATCAATGGAATAAAAGATACAAACACAAATGCATAGACAACATTGAATAACAATTTGTATACTACTCTATGCAACAGAAGATAAGCAAGAAATGAGAGAAAAAATTCTTCCTTTGCTACATCTATTAGACTAATTAACTGACCCAGAAACGAAAGTCATCGACTTTACTAGCTTCAGACACAACACAATCGATACAAGAGAAACCCTCTAATTTACATATATAGAACTCGAATTCCAAATAATCAGAGACACTAAACTGTTAATTACAAGATTAAGATACAAACAAGAGTATGATATAACCTTGAGGCTTCAGGATCGGTGTTGTAGTAAACGGAAAGAGAAACTGTTTCTTGGTTATTGCCGGAGACGACGAAGACTAGAGAAAAATTCTGAATCTCAAATTGGTTAACCGGTTTAAACCAAAACAAACCGATTATTGTTGGTGTTGCTGTCAATCTTTGGTTATCAACGCCACTATAGTCTCTTTTTTAGATCCCGGCCCTGAAGTTAAAAAGGCCTTAAAGCACACCAAATAATTGTGGCCCATTAACAAAATAATTTTGGATCCTAGAATTCCACTATTGGTAATGTGCATAAAATATTGAAGTAACATGTGCATTTGCATTTTAGGCACATTACCAAGAACCAACTTCATGTTATCAATTGTTGGTTTATATCTCAAGCTTGCTTAGCAAAGTTTAGCTAACTATTGATGAGTTAAACTTTGCTACATTGCTAACGATATAAGCTTAATACCGATTTAAGCTAAGTATAAGCTTAATAAAATCACTACCAAACACCAATTACACCAATTAAAATAAATATTACATTCGTTAGCAATTCATAACTAATTAAGTAATGATAGCATTCCACACTACCAATAGCCACAAAAAACATGTGCTTACACCAACCGTTTTTTTTTTTGAATTATCAGGAGGTTCGGGACCGAATCCCGTAATCCCCTAAACCCGAAACTACATCATTTAATATTAATTTCGTCTCAAGCGCCGCACGAACCAGCATCTCTAAGTTTTATCTGTACACCAAACATTTTGATACCATTCACAAGGTACATTTCAACACAACAATGCTCAAGTTCCACTCTTTTGTAGACTACTTCTATCAATATCTCCATTAATCTTCTAGTTGTTACAAAAGTACAAACCGCATTGAAACTATTCAACAACTATTCTCTTTCTCAATAAACCCAAACCAAAACACAAAAACTAGTCATTGATTGATCAACAACAATTCGATTAAACCGGTTAACAAAAACCAGTCCATCACAAAAGGCTCACTGATTCTGAACTGTATCATATCATAAGCCCATTATCTCTCATTTTAGCTATACACCGCCGCTTCTACACACAACCTACAAAGCTCTCTCTTTACCTTTTTCGCCGCTTATCGATTCCGATCTTGCTTCTCAGGTACGGTTTCGTCTTCTTCTCCGATTTCTCGAATTCGGTTTTGAATCCATGGATTAGGTTTTTTTAGGATTGTTTCGTTTTCTTACTTGATGATATTATTTCTCTTCAGTTACTATATGGAACCATTCGTTGTTAAGGAGAATACTCTCGCTGCATCTGCTTCTTCTCCGTTGAAGAAACGACGGATCGATCATACTCAGGCTAAAACTGATGGTTCCGCGGTTTTAGACTCCAACTTCAACATCGGTGGTGGTGGTGGTGGTGGTGGTGACGAGACGATGGTGGACGTGGATGCGTTTGGTAGTAATAACTCGAGGAATCATGAGATCGATGAAGATCTTCATAGTAGACAGCTTGCGGTTTATGGTCGTGAGACTATGAGGAGGCTTTTCGCTTCTAACGTTCTCATTTCTGGGATGCAAGGTCTTGGTGTTGAGATTGGTAATGCTTTTTTTGTTTAGTATCGTTTCTGATTTGTGTATTTCCTCTTGCATGTCAATTCTGTGCTTGTTGTTTAGAGAGTTTTCAAGCTTGAGTAAACGTATTTCTTGATTACGCTGCTTGATTTGTGTGCTATGTTGAAATTGAGTCCGTGAATTTGTAATGGTGTGTGTCTATGTTCTCTTCTTTTTGATGGATGTTTTTGTTTTTTCTTATGTAGCCAAGAATATTATTCTTGCTGGTGTGAAGTCGGTGTCTCTACACGATGAAAATGTGGTTGAGCTATGGGACTTGTCTGGTAACTTTGTTTTCACGGAGGAGGATGTTGGTAAGAATAGGGCACTTGCGTCTGTTCAGAAGTTGCAAGAACTCAACAATGCCGTGGCTGTCTCAGCTTTGACTGAGAAGTTAACCAAAGAGCAGCTTTCTGGTTTCCAGGTATTCCAAACACTTCCTTTTGTTTTACTTTTCTCGATCTAGTTATCAGCTTGTAGATATGGATACAGTTTTCTGAAAAGATTAGAGGCGAGTGAATGTAGATGAAAATGTTTCTACAGAAGTACAGAATGTTTAGCTTGTTCATAATTTCCTTAGTATATATTGGCTGATTTCTTTTATTTGTCTTTGATGCAGGCCGTGGTATTTGTGGATATGTCATTGGAGGAAGCAACAGAGATTGATGATTATTGCCATAGTCATCAGCCTCCTATTGCATTCATCAAGGCTGACGTTAGGGGACTGTTTGGGTCTTTGTTCTGTGATTTTGGACCTCAGTTTACTGTTCTTGATGTTGATGGTGAGGAACCACACTCTGGCATCATTGCTTCCGTTAGCAATGAAAATCCTTCATTTGTTTCGTGTGTTGATGATGAGAGACTTGAGTTTGAGGATGGAGATCTTGTAGTTTTCTCTGAAGTTGAGGGGATGAAAGAGTTGAATGATGGAAAACCAAGGAAGATAAAAAATGTGAAGCCTTATTCATTTGTCCTTGAGGAAGACACCACTAGCTATGGGGCATATATGAAGGGTGGGATTGTCACTCAGGTGAAACAACCAAAGGTGCTGAATTTTAAACCACTCAGAGAAGCAATTAAAGATCCAGGCGACTTTCTTCTAAGTGACTTTTCAAAGTTTGACCGGCCACCTCTTCTCCACTTAGCATTCCAAGCACTTGATAGGTTTTCGTCTCAAGCAGGCCGGTTTCCGGTTGCTGGTTCAGAAGAAGATGCTCAGAAACTAGTGGAAATTGCAACTGACATTAATGAGAGTTTGGGTGATGCAAGGTTGGAAGATGTTAACTCTAAACTATTGCGGTATTTGGCCTTTGGATCCAGGGCTGTTCTGAATCCCATGGCTGCAATGTTTGGTGGCATTGTTGGACAGGAGGTTGTCAAGGCATGCTCTGGGAAATTCCATCCTCTCTTTCAGGTAAAAAAACTTTTTCTATTTGAATTTTCAGGTGGCTCATCTGTTAATGTAAAACATCAAATTGCTGAGCTATGTTATTCATCTATGTTAAATAGGCATCTACTATACATGAAGTCTATACCAGAAGTTCATGTTTCTGTTCCCTTTTTGGTAGTTTATCTTTTGTACTTGATAATCTTGTAATGATTTTGCATTCTTTATGCAGTTCTTTTACTTTGATTCGTTGGAGTCACTCCCCAAGGAGCCCCTTGATGCATCAGAGTTTAGACCACAAAATAGCCGTTATGATGCACAGATCTCTGTATTTGGGTCTACTCTTCAGAAGAAACTCGAAGATGCAAAGGTTTTTGTTGTAGGGGCTGGTGCTCTTGGATGTGAGTTCTTAAAGAATCTGGCTTTGATGGGTGTGTCATGTGGCACTCAAGGGAAGCTTACTGTCACCGATGATGATGTAATTGAGAAGAGCAACCTGAGTCGTCAGTTTCTTTTCCGTGATTGGAACATAGGACAGGCTAAATCCACAGTTGCCGCAACAGCAGCAGCAGGAATTAATTCTTGCCTCAAAATTGATGCTCTGCAAAATCGTGTTGGACCTGAGACTGAGAATGTCTTTGACGACAGCTTCTGGGAGAATTTGACTGTTGTTGTTAACGCGCTGGACAATGTCACGGCTAGGCTTTATGTCGATTCAAGGTGTGTGTATTTCCAGAAGCCTCTCCTCGAGTCAGGAACCCTTGGTGCAAAGTGCAACACCCAGATGGTTATCCCTCATCTCACTGAGAACTATGGTGCCTCTAGAGACCCACCAGAGAAACAGGCTCCAATGTGCACCGTGCACTCATTTCCTCACAACATTGACCATTGCTTAACATGGGCTCGCTCTGAATTTGAGGGTCTGCTTGAGAAAACACCAGCTGAAGTTAACGCATACCTCTCAAATCCTGCTGAATACATGAGTGCAATGAGGACTGCTGGTGATGCTCAAGCTAGAGATACTTTGGGACGCGTTGTTGAGTGCCTTGAGAAAGAAAAGTGCAATTCATTCCAGGATTGCATATCCTGGGCTCGTCTAAGGTACTCTCTGTCTGTACGAACCCTTCATTGATACTGTACTTAAACGATTCTCTTCTCTTAACATAAGTTCTTGCTTTTACAGGTTTGAGGATTACTTCGCCAACCGTGTGAAGCAGTTGATTTACACATTTCCTGAGGATGCTAATACGAGTACTGGAGCCCCATTCTGGTCTGCCCCAAAAAGATTCCCTCGTCCACTCAAGTTCTCCTCAACCGACCTGAGCCACATCAGTTTCGTCCTGGCTGCAGCTATCCTGCGTGCAGAGACTTTTGGAATCCCTACTCCCGAGTGGGCTAAAACCCCAATAGGACTAGCCAAGGCTGTGGAAAAAGTGATAGTCCCCAACTTTGAGCCGAGGAAAGATGCACAGATTGTGACAGATGAGAAGGCTACAAGTTTGTCTACAGCTTCAGTCGATGATTCAGCAGTAATCAATGAACTAATCGCAAAACTAGAGCAGTGCAGGCTGAGTTTGCAGCCAGAGTTCAGGATGAAACCAATCCAGTTTGAAAAGGTGAATCATAATTGCATCCATCTATTTTGAAATTCCCTGTATTCGCATTACAAGAGCAACTAACATGATTCTGTTTATAGGACGATGATACCAACTACCACATGGATATGATCGCTGGGCTAGCCAACATGAGAGCAAGGAACTACAGTGTTCCTGAGGTGGACAAACTCAAAGCCAAATTCATCGCCGGAAGAATCATTCCCGCCATTGCAACATCAACAGCTATGGCAACAGGTTTCGTTTGCCTCGAACTCTACAAGGTCTTAGACGGGTCACACAAAGTGGAAGATTACAGAAACACATTCGCCAACTTAGCGTTACCTCTCTTCTCCATTGCTGAGCCGGTCCCACCAAAAGTAGTGAAACACCAAGACCAAAGCTGGACAGTTTGGGACCGATGGGTCATCAAAGGAAACCCGACACTAAAGGAGTTGCTAAAATGGTTAGAAGCGAAAGGTCTAATTGCATACAGCATCTCGTGCGGTAGCTGTTTACTGTTCAACAGTATGTTCCCGAGGCATAAAGAGAGGATGGATAAAAAAGTGGTCGATCTTGCAAGAGAAGTGGCTAAAGTTGAATTGCCTGCTTATCGACGTCACTTGGATGTTGTGGTCGCTTGCGAAGACAACGATGACAACGACGTTGATATTCCGCTCGTATCAGTCTACTATGCCTGATTGATTACAAAAGTTTTAACAGTCCCCCAAAAGTAATAATTACTGTATTCTTCTACTAGTTGAATTTGGGTTTAAGAGAAGATAGAGAGAGTTTTGATGTAAGAATTAGTGAAGTTCTTTAAATTCGAACATGAGTTCTTAAATTTGCAACTTATTCTAAAGCAGATTAGACCAAGAACCAGAAATACAAACTTATAACACAAAATGTTTAGAAGCATTGGTATTCTGAAACATTATTAGTACAAAGTTTTTTAAAAATGTCAATAGTTATTATAACTTTATCAACTACAAAGAGAACATTTCACAAGCCCATTTTCATTACATTCTCTGCATCTTGTCCACATCTCTTGACCATCATGATGATCTTCAATAAGTAATCTTGAGCTTCCATGGCAACTAGAACAAATCAAAAACCTTTCGTTTTCGCAAGATTCACAAGGCGAATCGACTAGTGAAATCCCTTCTAAAAGCTTCTTTAGCTTCCCGTTCTCGTTTAACGCCACAACTTCTTCTGCTCCTCCAATGTACCTACCTCTAATAAACAACCTCGGCGAGGTAACTTTTCCTCCAAGCAAACTCCACATCTCTTCTCTAAACTCTGAATCCATTGAAACATCTCTTTCTCTATACATTACCTTATGATTCTCCAACAAGAATCTTACTCTTCTACATGCTTCAAACGTTTTCCTCACTCCTCGCAAACCCGTTGTGTAGAACACGACAGAATCTTCTCCTCCAGGTGGACAATTCTCTTCAAACTCCAAGAGAATCCCTCTTTCTTCTTCTTCAAGATTATCTTCTTCAACATCTTCAAGCTCTAGTAGTGTTGGTGTAATATAACCTTTGCTTTGACCAGATTCATGGACTATTTCCTCTCTTAGATGATGGATTGTTCGATCAATGTTACTCTTATGAATAGCTAATCCTTGCTTAAAGGTTGAAACAATGGTGATAAGTTTGATCTTCTTCGCTAATCTTTCCTTCATTCCCTTCATTGCTAAAGCAAAACACAATTCAAGAAAAAAAATTGGATCTTTTCTTGAGAAAAAAAAAAACAATTCAAGAATCTGAAAAAGAGGGTAAGAGAAGAATTTGGATCAAGATAAGATTGGGTTACAAGAAAACAAAAACAAAACTTAATGGGATCTTCGTTTTTAGGTTTCTTCTTTGGCTAACGTGTGGGTACCAAATTTAGATGAAAAGAAAAAAGCTACTTTCTGGGTTAGTTTTCAAAAGTCTTTCTTGATGGGTTTTATTCAGAACAAAAGAAAAAAGTTATATTTTTTTGTTGATGGGTCATTGGTACAATAATGTTAGATGATAAAACTCACACCTCAATCACAGAAAATAAAAGAGAATCATGAGTAATGATTTCACTCAAACCAAACCCAATTTTGACAGAGGGATAAAGAAAGAACAAAAAAAGATGAGACTATAATGGAGCTTTAAGTCCGGTTAGAATGATAATGCCTGTCTTGTCTTTTACAATACCATTAAACGTGCAATGATGTAAGATTGGTAAAGTAGCTAGCAAATTCGAATTAGTCAAAATTTTCTATCTAATCATATAATTACAGTACATATTCGATTATACCATTTCCAAGCATTTGACTAAAGCCATGAGACTTGGTGATATGTTCTTTGATTGAAGCAGTAATAAACACTAAAAGAAATCATTTATATATCTCTGATGGAGATCATCAAATCCAGGTGTAACAAATTGCTATCAAAGAGCTAAAAAATGCTAGAAAAAACAAAGATTGAAACTATTTCTACAATGTTAAGTAATGATATTGACAGTATTCACCGGTGAATTTGCTCTAAATGTCGGCAACAGATGGTCCGGATCCAATGGCGAACGAGAATTTAATGCATGTTAACTCTTTGTTCTGCGCATCGAGCATCTTCATTTTCAGCGAGTACGAACCCTGAAACATAGATTATAAAGAGTAGAAACTGTCATCAATCTTCCGGTTTTTGACCTCCAAAACCAGTAACAGTATCACATTTCCGACAGTAATATGCGACATTCAACTAAGTTCGTTGTATGCCTTTATATGTTGCTCGATACCAAGCTCAGCGTTTACTATATACGTATTCTGAATAAGCTATCCATTATGATTGCATCAAAAGCTTCTAATCGAAAACAGCAAAAGCGCATTATAAAAGTAAATCGAACTTACAGAAGGAGTATAACCAGGAAGAACTTGAGAATGTGCAACCAAGAAATCTCCAGTTTCAACAGGACAAGTTGTCTCAGTGCAGAGATCATGCGTCTCAGAGTGAACATGCCATCCAAAATATGAAACTTCAACCACCAACTTCCCACTCGAAATCCCACGACCTTTATTAAACAACACAAACCATCATATCAAAAACACATTGTTCAACTCTTTAAGCATCTACCAAGAAGCAAACACACATTACTACTACATTCTCTCATAACAAACACTACATTATCAACTACATACATACACAAGTCTCAAGATCAATTGGTACCACAATAACCCCAAAAACATAACAAAAACCATCATATCAAAAACAGATGATTCGACTCTTTGAGAATCTACTAAGAAGCAAGACACATTACTACATCCACTAATGAAAATACTAAATCATCAAATACAAACACAAGTCTCAAGATCAATTGGTACCACAATCACAATAACCCCAAAATCTTCACATAACACTGAAGTAAGAAGTAACCTGTATTTGCAGAGATACTGAAAGTAGCTGGCTCGCCTCGAGCTATAGGATCAGGAGATATATCAACATCTTTCACTTTCACTTCATACTCTATGTTCTCCTCTACACAAACCCAAAAAAATCCTCACAAAATCAGTCAAAAGCAACAATCTTTTGGGTTTCCCAAAATTACCCAGAAATAAAAAATCGAACTTTACACAACTATGAGTCAAAATCGAATCGAATTGTATCAAAAACGAAGAACCCAAGTGAACGTACCACAGTAATGAACATCGATGGTGGCTTGAACAATCATTGAAGCAACGAAAAGAAACGAAATAGCTAGAGGAAGAATCATGATTCGAGACACCATTGATAGAAGTATCTTCGAAGCTTAAGAATCTGCCGAAAAGAAGCGAGCTTTAGATGATGATGATGATCACGAAAGCAGAGAGTGATATGCGGAATCTTCTTTGGATTCTTTATACCTGATCATAAGGAATCTATGTGAGATTTGAACCGTTCTTTTAGCTAGGTCATTGTTTCTTAAAACGGACGGTTAGATTTCGTTAAAGGTAAACTTGTTTTGGTGTGAATGATCACACATGATTGTGGCCTCCTAACGTATCGTTAAATGTGTTTTTTACCCATATTTTCTTGCAATTTGTCAACGCTAATCTTGTTGTGAACAAAATTTTAAAAAACTATCAGAAATAAAATATTAACAAATACTCCTCTCTGTATTTAAAAGATTGATGTTTTGGATTTTTTCTTTGTTATTAAAAGATTGATTTTCTACATTTCAATTAATATTTTTTTTGCTTTATCACTTAAATTCATGGCAAATATTTGTTTTACCCCATAAAGTTACATATTTTTTTATTGGAAAACAAAAAAAGTAAGTAAAAATAAATAAATAAATTAAAAATAAACACAAATAGTTATTGTTTCTTAATGTGTGTGAAAAATTCTAAAACATCAATCTTTCAAATACGGAGGAAATATAATTTTATAAATTAGAAAAACACTAATTTCCTTACAATTTTGAAATTGTTGCAAATCTATATAGTGTAAGGTGGCCACGGTCTAATCCAGACCAATGTTAATTAAAACATTCTTCCTCGTGCCTAGTGAATATCATTATTATTTAACACTAAAATATAAATAAATTAACTCTAATCATCAATAATCATAATCTCATATACAAACATTACAGATTATTGTCTCAAGCATAAATCACTACATGTAAAATGTATGTAAGGAACCAAATAAAAAATCGTGAAACTTATTACAGCTTGGAGATAACTCTAAAAAAATGTCAACAAAACAATAAAACGGTACAAAAGTCAAATATCCATCTCCGGCAGGTGGGAAAAAGGAACAACGTCGGAGACAGTTATCATCGCCGGAGACGGTAACGGAGACATACGACACACCGGACACGTAGGATGAAGCCTAAGCCAAGGGTCAATGCATTTGTCGTGGAACAAATGGTTACAATAAGGCAAAACCCTAATCATTTCGGTCTTTTCGTAATCCGCAAGACATATCGAGCAACACGACGTCGTAGTGGATTCTCTTTGCAAGCTATAACTCACACGAGCCTCTTCGTAAGGAAGCTTAGGAAAACTCTTGATGACTTCTTCATTTAGGCCCGAGACTTCGACTACTACGGTGTCGTTTTGATCACCAAGACCGTCGTCTAAGTGAGACCGTTCTTGGCTGCCAGGTGGCAATGTTCTATTGGTTTGTCTTTGTCGGCGTCTTGTTCTTGGAGTGGTCGTGGGAGAGGCGGAGACATGGCTTCGAGTGCAATAGTATGAAGTGATGGTTATTGTGGTAATTAGGAGAAGTATACCAATGGAAACTCCGATTCCGTAAGCGAATCCACCGATTCTTTCGGAAGCTGTTAGCCACCGATCGGAGCCAGGTGGCACCACTGTTGCATTCATTGCGCCAGTGCTATATAATTTTTGAATTTTTTTTTGTTTGAAGGAAAATTAGTGAATGTTTTGGGGAATGTTAGTTTTTGGTCCTCACGATGATAAAGTTCGGAGAGTCAACGTTAGATTTGAGTTATAATGTCATATGATTTCTTTTTTGATAGGGTGGTTTTTACATATGTGCATGATAACAAATACTACTATAGTAATGTACAAGTGGTGTTAGTTAACTTTTTTTTTAATTAAAAATCTTTGTTAGACGTTAATCAATCATTTGGAGTACGCCTAATGTCTAAACGTTGGTTAAGTTATGACTTTTTGTTGTTGTTTTCTTATTATAAATAGGTTTATGTATGTTGTAAAAAGGGTTATATGAAAAAAAGAGGGTTATATGTAAGTTAAGTGAACCAATTGATGTACAAGATTGATAATTATTAGTAAAAAATAGAATTATGCTCTACAAATTATTCACTAAAAAATGAAACAAAAATCTTGTTAAAAAATTCAAGAAGAGAATAAGATTGTTGATGTATATATGTTAGTAACCGTAAAAAATCGAAGTAAAATTAACGTACTATACAGAATGTAAAACATAAAATTTATGGATATGAATATAAATATGGAATAGAAAATACATATTAACCTATATATATATTGTTTTTTAATAATTTACCAAATTCATCCACAATATATTTGTTTGTTAATTCCGATTAGACTTCTGCCCCGTTTTAATGCTATTGACGGAAAAAAGTTACCAAGCAATCTATTCAAATGATTTTTGTAAAGTAAATAATAGCCTATTTTTTTAGATTAGTTTTGGTGTAGTCAAATACGTTACTACATTAAATGTATTGAAAATTTAGCAAGTTATTTAAGTATACAAAATTATCTCTTATATAAGACCACATGTGGAGGACTCTCTATTCACACCACAAAAAAACATAAACACTACTAATCAAAGAGAGAAATACTAAGCGAAAGTCATGGTGAAGATATCATGGATCGTGAATCAAAAAGCAAGACAAGCCGCTTACAAGAAGAAAATGCAAAGTTTGTTGAAAAAAGCCAACGAACTAACCATTTTGTGTGACGTACCTGCTTGCATGTTGTTTTACAGTCCTGATGATAAGAAGGTGGTGATATGGCCGTCTCAGGAGGAGGCTAGGTATCTATTCGACAAATATTTCTCATTGCCACCATATAAGAGGAATGTCAATAAGATCATGGATCAAGAATCCTATATCAATAAAAACATCAAGTTGATTGAGAAGAAACTAGCCGCTATCCGGAAGGTAATCACGGAATATGAGATGGATGATCTCATGTTCCAACTCCAAGAAGGTCTCAGACTTGATGATCTTACATACACCGAGGTTCATAAGCTTATAACTTATTCAAATAGTAAGATTATGAGTTTGAGGAGAGAGTTAGATTACAAGAAAAATTGTAACCAAATAAGTGTCAACGAGCCTTCGAATGTTAAATCTGAATTCGGAGGAAATATTTCTAAGGAGATGGGAAGTGGAACTATCTACTATTATGATCGATGGCTACCCTTGGATGAGACCCCTTTATCCCAAAAGGAATCTCAGTTTAATATAAAGATGGAACCACTGGATGAAGAAGATGTGGAGACTTCAAAATGGTATCCAGGAGAGAGTAGTAAGTCTGGTTCTACAGACGATGTCCAATGAAATAATTGTTGAAGAAGTAAATGTGTCTTTGAAATAAAGTTGTTGTTCTTGTCGTCATCTTTGTCGTTGTTATTCTCATTTCGTATTTTTCTTCATTCTCTTTTCATCTAATAATTAATAAATGATTTACTTTATTATAGTTATACTCTCCACATTATATATAAAACTTCACCTACGTGGTCTCATGCCAACAATACGGTATTCATAAGAGATCTAAAACCATCTGTATTGGAGAAATATAATTAATCTCTTAAAGATAAAAACAAATAAATAGAAAAAGTAGGAGAGAGATAGAAATGAGTTTCT
Source organism: Arabis alpina (assembly GCA_900128785.1). Lineage (NCBI taxonomy): Eukaryota > Viridiplantae > Streptophyta > Magnoliopsida > Brassicales > Brassicaceae > Arabis > Arabis alpina. The sequence goes on from LT669795.1 coordinate 3,801,366, forward strand.
ACTTCTATAGACTTAAGACATTCAAAGGAAAAACTCAATGCCACGTGCTCTTTAACTATTGGTTTAGGATTTTAAACATACTAAAATTTAATGAAATAACCTAATAGTATTTAAATATTATTATTTTTAAAATAAAAAACACATTTTAGAGAACCTATAGATGGTGATGCTCTAAGGGCATCATTATCCATGAAACCTTAAAAGTAATAAAAAAAGAATTCTTCGGTTGAAGATGGGCTCAAATATCTCAATTGGCTGAGACCCAAAAACTTTGATGAAGCCACGTGGTGAGTCCGGATTAGATCGTTCTCACCTTTTTCTCTCTCCAACGAAAAAAAACATCAGATTAATATTAACTTTAATACTAAAAAATGATTTAAGACCCACATTAAATCTCTTGGTTAAAGATACTAATGACCCACGTGCTAAAGACATAGGTACTCAGGCTGACTAGGGTGTGATTGGTAACATGAGTTATAATGGGTTAAGATTGAGTAATGAGTGTAACTCATACTTAATCAAAAACATTACCAATCATGAATTAAATTAGAATTTTTGAATTTGAGTTTGAGTTAAGAGGTGTTATTATTGACTTAGCATTTTGAGTTATGTCATTCGTAAATTTGCTAATTCAAGAGTTCACCATCATGGAAAATCTCATGTGGTAGAAGTTGAGTTAGTAATCATTTTTTCCTAAAAAATAACAATCCAACGATTCATTTATTTTCTTTGTTAATATTATTTGATTTATTCTACTATTCCAATGATTCTTTTATTAGTCATACTTTCTTTTTCTAAAATTTATAGTCTATTTAATCCAAACAGTATTTTGTATTCTCTTAATTGTTGATTTTGATACTATGTTAAAAAAAACTTACATAGAATTACGTGTGTGTATATATTTACTCATTACTATGTTTATGTTAATACTGTTTTATTATTTTATTTTTAATATTAAATTTATTTCAAATGTTATTATTATTTGTTTTAGAATTTAATTTCTTTTTAATAATACAAACTGCAACTAATACATCAAAAATGTTACTAGTCAGTTGTATCAATAAAAATGTACATCCATATTTTTACAGCAAATTCACCACATAAAACTGTAGTTTCTACCACCTTTTTTTAGTGCAAGTTAAATCGAATTATAACACTTACTGAAACTCAACTGTGATACCTGTCAAAACTTATGTATGTATATTTGCCTGTTTTTCAGTTCAATTGCTGCTTCTTTATCGAAGATGAATTTCTAAAATATGGAATGGAATTCAATATCTAGTAGTCACCATTTAGAACCTAAAGGCTAAAACTATTTAGTATTTACATCAACACCAATAATAATAATAGTTTGATTGATAACTATAAATTTAAATCTTAGTATTTCTTTCATAATACTTTATTGTTTGAATTATAATTATCACTCACATTTGAGCAAATCACCAATCACCGTATATTTTTATTTTAACTTGACCTTTCATGTAACTTAGTTTAGGCGTAACAAACAAGTCTAGTGTTAACTTAAACGCTTTTTACAAGTAAATTCGTAAAAAAGTATATAAATTGTAAATTTAAGATCATGTCATGCTAAATTGGTTTGTTTACGGAAGACCTATCTAGAAATGTCTTTATTGGACTTGGTCGTGTTTTGGACCATTATCTATAATGGACCAAACAATTTACGACTCACAAAAACAAATGGTCCTCCTGGACAAGCCGAATTGGACGAAAACGAACCATTTGACCGTTCTAATCCATAAGATGGGTAGTAATCCTGGTGTCACAATCTGTCTCTAGGTTCTATTAAAGAACAATTTTCACTGATCAAGTTAGCCACCATTAAAAGAACTAGCTAAAATCCGAGAAAATTCAAGAACATGACAAATATCATTTGTGAATAAAACAAGGAGATAATTACTAAAAAAACCTTTTTAGATATAGTGTTTATTCAAACAACTTTTTATTTTTTGAGCTCAAATTTTTGAGCTAAAAAAGGTTAGAAAGACATTAAAAACCTAGTGGGGAAACCAATTTGGGTTTGGTTTAAGGAAAAACCAAACTTGGGCCTATTATAGTCCATGAGATTGTTATTGGGTTTAAAGAGGTTATAAGAGGCTATATAAACTAGTCATAACCTAATTTTGGAGTAGAGAGAAATTTTGAGAAGAGAAGCAATTTTCGCAGGAGAAAAACAGTTTTGTCAGGGTTTATTCAAGAGAACGTTTGGAGGCTTAACCGTGCTCCGATTTGGCTGAAATTTTGGGGTTAGCTTCGTGACTCAGTGGTCTTGATATTCAATGGTGGAGATTCTATTTCAACGGTTGGTTCGTCGCAGATCTGGGTTTTAACGTGGCTGTTCGCATCTGTTGCGAGTGCAGATTTCAGGTTGTGTTGTCTTGAGTGTTTGAGAAATCCGACGGTGAGTTCTTCTCCGATTGAGCTGAAATTTTGTAGAGGTGCTCTTGACTCGTTTATCTAGGATTTGTACGGTGGAGATCTTATTTGGTGACCGGAATCTTAGTGAACTTAGGGTCGTTAGGGACTGCCTTATTTTAAGCTCGTGTATTGTTCTCTTGTGGTGTTTCTTGTGTTGGAGATTGCTCTTTGTAGCCTTAGTCTCTGGAGTACGTGGTTGTAACTCAATTCATTGATATAGTGGATTTTTGAGTGGACTACGGTCCCGTGGTTTTTACTTCTCACATTGAGAAGGTTTTCCACGTAAATTAACTTGTGTCTCATTTACTTTACTGCTTTGAATTGCTGCTGCCAAATTATATTTTTCTCACAGGTTCACATAAGTGTGGGGAACTTTATTCCGCTGCGTCATTGGTGCTTGTTTTCCCCAACAGAGTGGTATCAGAGCTTTGTGGTTTGATAACTTTGGTTATTGGTTATCTTCTTTTGTGAGCGATGGAAAATATGGGCAGGATGATCAGCTTGGATGGTTCTAATTATCATGTATGGAAAGGCAAGATGGAAGATTTGCTTTATGTGAAAGAACTTCATGGTCCAGTTTTTGACACAGCAAAACCTGAGGATAAAACTGAAGATCAGTGGAAATTGCTACATCGCCAAGTGTGTGGTTTGATAAGGCAATGGGTAGATGATAATGTGAGGAATCATATTGAAAATGAGACTCATGCTCGTTCTTTGTGGTTGAAGCTGGAGCAACTGTTTGCTCGGAAGACCGGGAATAATAAGATGTACATGATCAAGAAGTTGATTGAGCTGAAGTACCAGGAGGGAACTCCGATGGCAGATCACTTGAATGCGTTTCAGGGATTGCTCAATAAATTATCTGACATGGGAATCAAGTTTGAAGATGAGATTCACGGTTTGTGGCTTCTTGGTACATTACCAGGTTCTTGGGAGGTGTTTACAATGTCTCTTTGTAACTCCGCGTCGAATGGTGTTATTTCGATGGACTTAGTGAAAAACAGTGTCTTGAATGAGGAAGTAAGGAGGAAGTCTAGTCCTAGTTCCTCGCGTTCAGATTTAATGGTTTCTGAGTCGAGGGGGAGGAGTTCATGTAGAGAGCCCAGGAATAACAAGAATAGGAGCAGGAGCAAATCTAACAAATTTGCTAATTTGGAGTGTCACTATTGTCATAAGAAAGGGCACTTGAAGAAGGATTGCTGGAAGTTGAAAAAGGACAGCAAACTTGGAAACAAGCAAGAAAATAATGAAGATCGGTTGACTATTACCGATGATCAGTTTCTTATTCTTCTTGAGAGTGATGCCATTAATGTTGCATGCCAGGACACCAGTTGGGTTGTTGACAGTGGAGCTACTACTCATGCTACATCACAGCGGGATTTGTTCACTACCTATACTCCAGGTAGTTATGGTTCTGTGAAGATGGGTAATGATGCTATAGCTAAGGTTGCTGGCATTGGTGATATTTGCTTGGAGACTAGTACTGGTACTAGACTTTTGCTTAAGGGAGTTAAGCATGTCCCTGATATTCGGTTGAATTTGATTTCTACCGGAAAACTTGATGATGAGGGTTTTTATAGTTTATTTGGAGGAGGTAAATGGAAACTCACAAGGGGTTCCATGGTGATGGCTCGAGGTGATAAGCATTCATCTTTCTATTGGATGCAGGCTAAGGTATCCAAATACATTGTTAATGCTGTGGAGAATGATGATGCCATAGAATTGTGGCATAAGAGACTCGGCCATATGAGTGAGAAAGGATTGTCTGTGTTGTCAAAGAAGGAGGCTATTCCAAGTATCTCCGGTTTACACTTACAGAAGTGTGCGCATTGTTTTGCAGGGAAACAACACAGAGTCTCTTTCAGGTCCTCTAGTCCTTCCAGGAAACCCGAGACACTTGATCTGGTGCATTCAGATGTATGTGGTCCATTGAAGACAAAATCTCTTGGTGGTGCATCATATTTTGTCACATTCATTGATGATCATTCTAGGAAGTTGTGGGTTTATACTATGAAGACTAAAGATCAGGTTTTAGGATATTTCAAGCACTTTGTGGCATTGGTTGAGAGACAGACGGGGAAGAAGTTGAAGTGTATCCGTAGTGATAATGGTGGAGAGTATTCTGGACCATTTGATGCTTATTGCAGGGAACATGGTATTAGGCATCAGAAGACGCCACCCAAGACTCCACAATTGAATGGGTTGGCTGAGAGGATGAATAGGACTATTGTCGAGAGGATTAGATGTTTGATTTCAGAGTCAGACTTGGCGCAGACTTTCTGGGGTGAGGCTTTAAGGTCAGTTGTTCATGTGTTGAATTTGTCACCAAGTGCTCCATTGGAGGGTGATATTCCAGAGAGAGTTTGGACTGGTAAGGATGTTTCTTATGGTCATTTGAGGGTCTTTGGGTGTAAGGCATTTGTGCACATTCCCAAAGATGAGAGGTCAAAGCTTGAGATGAAATCGCGACAATGTGTGTTCATTGGTTATGGTCAGGAAGAGTTTGGGTACAGATTTTATGATCCCGTCACGAAGAAGCTCATTAGGAGCAGAGATGTTATGTTCATGGAAGATCAGACGATTAAGGACATTGACAAGTCCGGAAAACCAGCTCAAAGGTATGAGAGTCTGATTGATTCAGAGGTTGTTCCTTCTACATCGGTCCACGTTCAGGTTGAGAGTGAGGTTCATGTTGATACACCTAGTGCAGATGCTCCCGCACATGATGAGAGTATTGGTGATCATGGTGACGATCATGGTGAGACACCAACTACTGAGAACCCGCCTATTGTTAAAAGATCTCAGAGAGGTCTTATACCGTCGACAAGGTATGATCCTAGTGAGTATGTGTTACTTACTGATGGAGGAGAGCCTGAAAGCTTTGGTGAAGCTTTGGAGTGTGAACAGAAGGATAAATGGGTGAATGCCATGGGAGATGAGATGGAGTCATTTGATGAGAATGACACATTTGAGCTGGTAAAGTTGCCTAAAGGTAAAAAGGCGTTTCTTAATAAGTGGGTGTATAGGATTAAGCATGAAGAGAACAGTTTGCTACCTCGATACAAGGCTAGATTGGTTGTGAAAGGATTCAGCCAAAAGAAGGGAATTGATTATGATGAAATCTTTTCTCCTGTTCTGAAGATGTCATCCATTCGGGTTGTACTTGGATTAGCAGCGAGTCTTGATCTAGAGGTTGAGCAGATGGATGTAAAGACGGCTTTCCTTCATGGTGATTTGGAGGAAGAGATTTACATGGTACAACCGGAAGGCTTTGAGAAAAAGGGTAAAGAGGATTTAGTTTGCCGCTTGAAGAAAAGCCTTTATGGATTGAAGCAGGCACCAAGGCAGTGGTACATGAAGTTTAAGTCAGTTATGGGGGAGCATGGTTACAAAGAGACTACTTCAGATCATTGTGTATTTGTGCAGGTGTTTGGTGATGATGATTTTATCATCTTGTTACTGTATGTTGACGATATGTTGATTGTGGGCAAAAGCATAGGCAGAATTCAAGAATTGAAGAAGCAGCTTAGCAAGTCTTTTGCCATGAAAGATTTGGGTCCAGCGAAACAAATTCTTGGTATGAGAATTGATAGAGATAGAGGTGAGAGGTTGATTCACTTGTCTCAGGAGAAGTATATTGAGAAGGTACTTCAGAGGTTTCACATGGACAAGTCTAAAGGTGTAAGCACTCCTCTTGCTACACACTTTAGATTAAGTAGTCAACAGAGTCCGAGTACGTATTCAGAGAAGGAAGATATGGCAAAGGTTCCATATGCTTCTGCAGTTGGTAGCTTGATGTATGCTATGGTTTGTACAAGACCTGATATAGCTTTTGCAGTTGGTGCAGTTAGTCGTTTTCTTTCTAATCCAGGAAGAGAACACTGGAATGCAGTGAAGTGGATTTTAAGATATCTCAGAGGGACTTCTAGTTTGAAGATTACATTTGGACGTGACAAGCCTTTGCTTGTTAGTTATACAGATGCTGATATGTCTGGGGATATTGATTCTAGTAAGTCTACTTCGGGTTACTTGGTAACATTTGCAGGGGGAGCTGTAGCGTGGCAGTCAAGGTTACAACAGTGTGTTGCACTTTCTACCACTGAAGCTGAGTTCATAGCCGCAACGGAAGCTTGTAAGGAGTTGTTGTGGATGAAGAATTTTCTTGAGGATATTGGTTTCAAGCAAGATAAGTATGAGTTGCTTTGTGATAATCAAAGCGCAATTCATCTCGGAAAGAACTCTACATTTCATTCGCGTTCTAAGCACATTGCTAGAAGGTATCATTGGATACGTGATGTGGTGGCTTCTAAGGAAGTAGAACTTTCAAAAGTTCATACGGATGATAATGGAGCTGATATGATGACAAAGTCATTGTCGAGAGGGAAGCTTGGAGTTTGTCGAGAGATAGCCGGAATGGTTGTTTCCTCCACCTAGTCGGAGGGGGAGTTTGTTGGTGTTCCTCCTAGTGGGGAAACCAATTTGGGTTTGGTTTAAGGAAAAACCAAACTTGGGCCTATTATAGTCCATGAGATTGTTATTGGGCTTAAGGAGGTTATAAGAGGCTATATAAACTAGTCATAACCTAATTTTGGAGTAGAGAGAAATTTTGAGAAGAGAAGCAATTTTCGCAGGAGAAAAACAGTTTTGTCAGGGTTTATTCAAGAGAACGTTTGGAGGCTTAAACGTGCTCCGATTTGGCTGAAATTTTGGGGTTAGCTTCGTGACTCAGTGGTCTTCATATTCAACGGTGGAGATTCTATTTCAACGGTTTGTTCGTCGCAGATCTGGGTTTTAACGTGGCTGTTCGCATCTGTTGCGAGTGCAGATTTCAGGTTGTGTTGTCTTGAGTGTTTGAGAAATCCGACGGTGAGTTCTTCTCCGATTGAGCTGAAATTTTGTAGAGGTGCTCTTGACTCGTTTATCTAGGATTTGTACGGTGGAGATCTTATTTGGTGACCGGAATCTTAGTGAACTTAGGGTCGTTAGGGACTGCCTTATTTTAAGCTTGTGTATTGTTCTCTTGTGGTGTTTCTTGTGTTGGAGATTGCTCTTTGTAGCCTTAGTCTCTGGAGTACGTGGTTGTAACTCAATTCATTGATATAGTGGATTTTTGAGTGGACTACGGTCCCGTGGTTTTTACTTCTCACATTGAGAAGGTTTTCCACGTAAATTAACTTGTGTCTCATTTACTTTACTGCTTTGAATTGCTGCTGCCAAATTATATTTTTCTCACAGGTTCACATAAGTGTGGGGAACTTTATTCCGCTGCGCCATTGGTGCTTGTTTTCCCCAACACATTTGACCGTTCTAATCCATAAGATGGGTAGTAATCCTGGTGTCACAATCTGTCTCTAGGTTCTATTAAAGAACAATTTTCACTGATCAAGTTAGCCACCATTAAAAGAACTAGCTAAAATCAGAGAAAATTCAAGAACATGACAAATATCATTTGTGAATAAAACAAGGAGATAATTACTAAAAAGACATTTTTAGATATTGTGTTTATTCAAACAACTTTTTATTTTTTGAGCTCAAATTTTTGAGCTAAAAAAGGTTAGAAAGACATTAAAAATATTCCAAATTCGTTTATTAACAAAAATGCCATTATCCTTTGGAAAAAAAACAACATAAAACTAAAAAAAAAAAAAATCAGATTTCAACTCTTCATCTTCTTCTTCCTCTCTGCGGCAACTAAAATCGCGACTTCTTCTCCGGCGACGAGATTCGTTGCTTTTGACGGTAAGATTCGAAACAAATCATGAGTTATCTTCCTCTCTATCATTCACGAGTGTTTTGAGTTCAGATTTATGAACTTCAATATGTTCTTCGTTCATAGGTTTCGAAATTCCGGCGAAAGAAAGTTCCGGCGAGTGTTGGGGTTTCGTTTTCGTGCGTTGTAGAGAGGTAATCTCTTGATTCTAACCGGTTTCGTTTGAGTAACTTTTGTAAAATCACGTTTTGGTCCAAATCTGAATTTTTCTCAAATCTGAATTTTTTCCAGATCTGGATTTTTCTCAGATCCAGAATCCGACGTTATGGTAGACTTATTTCTCTGGGAAAAAAATACGTTACGGTAGATTTATAATAGACGTTATGGTAGACTTATTTCTATGAGATGCAGACGTTGTGGTAGACTTATTTCTATGAGATGCAGACGTTATGGTAGACTTATTTCTATGAGATGATGACGTTGTGGTAGACTTATTTCTATGAGATGCAGACGTTGTGGTAGACTTATTTCTATGAGATGATGACGTTGTGGTAGACTTATTTCTATGAGATGCAGACGTTGTGGTAGACTTATTTCTATGAGATGCTGACGTTGTGGTAGACTTATTTCTATGAGATGCAGACGTTGTGGTAGACTTATTTCTATGAGATGCTGACGTTGTGGTAGACTTATTTCTATGAGATGCTGACGTTGTGGTAAACTTAATTCTATGAGATGCTGACGTTGTGGTAGACTTATTTCTATGAGATGCAGACGTTGTGGTAGACTTATTTCTATGAGATGCAGACGTTATGGTAGACTTATTTCTATGAGATGCTGACGTTGTGGTAGACTTATCGACTCTTGATCTGCTAATGAATGAAATCTTTTTTGACGTTGTGGTAGACTTTTCGACTCTGGAGCTGCTAATGAATGAAATCTTTTTTTGCTAGTTAGGATTGTGTTTCACTCCAAGATGTTTTAATTTCCATGAATTTCTTTACATGTATTCTTTGTACGTGCAATGCGTAACCGCATGAAGATTGTAAAGAACATCCAAAAGATCATGAAGATGGTCTATACACCATTGTTTCTTGTTGTATTTAGGTACGTATTTGGTTAATCTTTGTATTGTTTAACATGCAAAGAGATTTATTTTTATGAGATGTATTTTCGTTTGATGGTAGATTTATTTTTATGAGACACACACGTTCTGATTTGTAATATACGTTATGGTAAATTTATTTCTATAAGATACAATTGTTATGGTAGACTTTTTGCAAAGAGATTCAAACATTATGGTAGCCTTCTATGAACATTTTTTGTAGTGTAATGAATGAATTAACAACATTTATGTATGGTTAAAACATGGCTTCTGAAATGTCTCTGTAACCATTACAAAATCCTTAAAACACGAGTACGAGTTCAAACACGAGTACGAGTTCATACGAAAATATAGAAAATATATGAAAATATATAGTACATACTAAATCTACCATCACTTGCATGATATGCCCCTAGAACTCTACCACCTTTTGAATTGTCAACCAAGAACACTCATCAATTCTTCTCAAAACTCTGACTACCATAAACAAGAATGATTTGTTTTGTTCCCAATTTACTTCATTTTGTTCAAACCCTAAACCCTAAACCCTAGTTCTTCACCATTGTTGCAGGTTTTTTCGTGCAAATTTGTCTATTTTTTAAGGGTAAAATCGACATTTCGCATTCCTTGCAAATAACTCTACCACCTACCAAATAAGTCTGGTCCATATATTTCTCTACAAAAAATTATATAAGTCTATTTCTTCTAATCGTTATTTTGTGTACACTTTTCAATAGACTTTCTTTCATGATCCTCTCTTTTTATCCATAATATCAACTGCTCATTGCATGTAAAAATATTACGACGTCGATTTGCTTTATGGTTCCATCTTATTCCACACATGACATAGCTGGCGATATCTCTTCATTTTCAAGTACTTGAATTTTTTTCATTTGTCATGTTTATATCTCTTCTAGAGATCATTCAATCTCTTCTGGAGATTTTTCAAAATCTATATTTGGAACCAAATAGGTCTATCACGCTTCAGGCGATCTTTAGACTCTCTAGCAGTTTGATATCGCTCTTTTTGGACATCATTTATAATTTGGAGCATATACAGTTGGAATATGTGACTTTATCACTCTACTTGGGTCAGTAAATGCGTCTGGCAATTAATACGCTTAAGCTCTGCTTATGAATTATCTTTTTGGACTACTTATGTACATATTTTAGTCCGAGGATCATTGATAATTCATGCATACTTATCTCTTTTTCCAGCTGTTTACTTTCTCCCCCTAATGTTGGAAAAACTTACTCATTAACATGAGAGTCTACAAATTGAGCCTTATATAAATCATTCAGGGATGACTCTATATACTTAATTACCTTTCATATCCAACATATACTTATCCTCTTTTGAGGTTCCATCATAGAGCGCTGTGGTGTAGCACTTTTCACATTCATAAATCTTTTATTCAAAGATCTTTCAGATGGGAACTATTTGGTTTCTAACCCTAAACCAATAATGATGGGGAGAACAATAACTTATTCATTGGCTTGATGCGAATCAATGCTACTAAAATTTTGTATATGAACATGAGCTTCCGGATGTTCAACACATATCCCAATGGACATATATAATAATTAGGCTTCAAACATAAATTTTGGAACTTATAAGAAAGTAACCTCGCAAACTCCCGGTTGCTGGTTTATAACAAGGATAAATGTGACCTTCTAGGATGCAACAATCGAGTCAATGCGTCTATTGAATCGATGCATAGAAATGTCACAAAGTGGGTGATCAACCCATAATCATCTCCTTGTATATATTTCAGAAATATTGATAGAGTCCAAATAATTTTTGACTGGTGAAAACCATATTATCATATTGCTTTATGAGTAAACAATTGATGATAAATAATTAGGAAGAATCTTCTGGTTCTTCACTTAATGTCCACTTAATTCGCATCATCATTAACAAATCGTTAAAACTTTAGACCACCTGACATTAAAATATAATTACACGTTTTGGATATTAAAAAATGACATACAATAAACTTAAATGGTGAAAGTCGATTAAGAGAGATTAAGAAAGATTGGTTATTGAGAAAGATTATAAACAAAGTAAAATGATGGTAAACTACGGTGGTGTAGATTAAAAGGTGACGCTGGGCAGCATTAATTAAGACGTGCTGGTATCAAAAGATGTTGCTGGATTTTCTGGTGGTAGCGGCAAAAAAAACGTATTGCTGCGTCACCAAAATCAATTTAGCCATAGCTCTCCACAATCTTGAGCCACAAGCAACTAATATTTTAATGAGGTTTTTTTAGCCGTTGCTGCAGCACGCAGCGTTAATCAAAAGAACACAGCTACAATTGTTAATGGTCGAACACTTCCTAAGTATTCTAGAACTTAAGTCCATCAATGGTAAGCCTTAAACACTTGATATATAGATTTACCCTACAAACATGAACAACAAGTCGAAATTGACTTTTGCTTAAATCATAACCAATCAAGACCTTTGGAAACTGACACTTTATTGATTAGAATCGACTTACCTAAGCTTAGTTGTAGCAAAAATCAATTTACAGGAGAACCCTAACTTTTAGTTTGGGAGTTGTAGCAAAAATCAATTTCACAGAAGAACCCTAACTTTTAATTTGGAGAGATCTCTTGAATTTGGGGGGGTTTTGTGCAAACATCATGTTGTTTTTTTAAGATTCAAAACACATAGTTTATATTTAACGTCGGTAAATTAAAGTTTTAACGTGAGTGTAGACGGAGGGAATTTTTCATTAACAAACTAATACTTGGGGTTTTTTTAACATTAATCTTATACTTGAGGGGTTTAAAATAGATCAAACTATACTTGAGGGGATTTTTCATTAAAAATCCTTATAACAACATTGATAAGGAGTTGCATAACCGTTAAAGACTCGTGATATCTCGAATTGATATGAAATGTTATATCGAATTCGAGTTCGATGCTCATCGACTTGGTATGAATGACTAGAATTAGGATCAAATAGTTTAAGCTCGTTTCTTACCTCAAGAGTTAGATCGTCTCCACGGAAATAGATGCTCATCGGACAAAGCATGAAGTCATGTGTCTACATGAGAGCCAAAGACTCTTCTGGGGCTTTGTCAAAATGTTTCCTTGCGAAACTCGTATTGTTCAAGAAACCGTTCAAGTCCTTGCAAGTTGGTTGTACTTGTTTCAGATTTGTTGCCCGAACGTGACATAGTATCTCGAAATCTTTCGGAAGATCTCAGAAATTCGATCGTCATGCATCAATCTCTGTAGGAAACGGTACACTGAATACAACAATCTAAGATGTGCTCTTCCCAAATGATTCTGAATACATGTAAAGTACTATGTCACCAATGGTGTTTCTCTCACATCATTGGCACAAAATATTGGACCTATTACTACAGGACATCTGGCAAGGTTGAAACCAATTTCTTACTCCTAGATATGAAACAATGGAAGATTATTTGTAAGAAATTTGGCTCAACCTTGCCACATGTCCTCTAGTAATAGGTTCGATAATTTGTGCCAATGATGAGGGAGAAACATCATTGGTGACGTAAGACTTACATGTATTCAGGATTATAAGAGAAGAGTAAACCCTAGATTTTATTCATATCACCCTTTCCGAGAGAGATAGATGCATGACGAACTTCAGAGATATTCCAAAGGATTTTGAAGAGGAGATACTATGTAGCGTTCCAACGATAAATCTGAACTGAATATGATCAACTTGCAAACATCGGAACAGTTTATTCAACAACACGAGTTTCGCAAAGAAGCATTTTGACAAAGCCCCAAAAGAGTTTTTGCTCCCATGTTGACCTAAGACTACATGCTTTGTCCGATGATCATCCATTTCCATGGAGACGATCCAAATCTTGAGATAAGAAACGAGCTTAAACTATTCGATCCGAATTCTAGTCATTCATACCAAGTCGATGAGCATCGAACTCAAATTTGATATAACGTTTCACATCAATTTGAGATATCACGAGTCTTTAACTGTTATGCATCTCCTTATCAATGTTGTTGTTATAATATACAACACAACTGTTAGGGAATAATACAACACAAAATTTGGTGTGGGATGTGGAGAGGATTGGTCCTTACAATCTCTAGGGAGATGTTTCAATCAATCCTCTTCACATCACAATTATATATCATTTATTTAATTACACTACAAAAAAGGGTTTATGGTATCATTTATTTAATTAGTTTACTTCATTTTTTGATTGATACAACTAAAATGACATCATTTTTGTGAGTGATTTATCTATAGGTGACTCTAGTGTTTTGCATCAATAAAAAAGACCGACGTAAATACTTACATTATTTATTACAAATGATGTTAATATATATCACTTATTAAAAATGAAGCTAAACCTTACATCAATATGTGTAAGTGATGTTAAATATTTGTGTTGGTTATAACAATTGATGTTGAATATTTATATTAGTTGTCTAGTTGATAATATAATTATAGGGTCAATTAGCTCAATAATACATTTTGGGTAACAAATTAAGGATTTAACATGTTTTAATAGAAAATTAGGTGAGTAATATAGAGAAATTATTAGCGGACGGTTTTGCCCATATTAAATGTTTTAATTATTGTTGGTAAAAAAATCTCTAACAATATTTAATTCTTAAATCTGAAATATTTCTCAATTGCATTTATGCTCCATCAATTGTGTCTTTATTTTTGATCTGCAAACAAAATACATTTGGTTTAAAAATTTATTCGTATGAAAAAAGATACAAAAATATATATATGTTGTAATAGTTATCTACTCCCTCCGTTCTTTTATGTTTGATGTTTTAGAGTAATTTTTTTGTTTTGTTTAGATTGATGTTTTCAATTTTCTATGCAAAATTAATTGTGATTTTGAGTTTTTGACTGTTTAAATTCTGCAGATTGTTTTTTTATTGGTTGATTTATTTTGGAATTGATGATAAAACATGTTTTGTTTAGAAAAAATTAAAAATTTAATGATTTCTTAATTTGTGTGTAGAAACCTTAAACATCAAACAAAAAAGAACGGATGGAGTATTTAATAAAATAGTTAACTATTTTCGAAACCACATATTATATTGATTTCATAATATAGTTAACTATTTTTAAAAATGGTTTACCAATTTAAAAGCTTAGTTAACTATTTTCATAAAATAGTCAACTCTACTGATTTTATAATATAGTTGACTATATAAAAATATTGTTGTGATAGTTACTTATTTAACATAGTTGACTACTGAGTTCATAATATTGTAAGGTTACTGATTTCATAACATAGTTGACTATATAACATGGGTACTGGCTTCAGAACATAGTTGACTACATAATCTGGTAACCTATTACAATCTGCGTAATGAAAAAAATAGTATACATAGGTAACTATTATCATTACCTGTTGTACTGATTCCATAATATAGTTGACTATAACCATCTCTACCAGCGGCTCGGTTATACCAAAAGAGAGAACAACAATGGAAAATTTACAAATGATAAAAATTATCATCTTAATCCTTGATTTGAGATTTTTGATATATGGTAATGATATAAGATAAAGTGATTGGTTTTGTAGATCATCAAAGAATGACAAGATTGATTATGGTGTTTGTGTAAAGAATAAGAAAACAATAATGGAAGAAGAACGAGAAGGAAGAAGAAAAAGATAGAGAAGAAGAAGACGTGAAAAGAGGGAGAGAAGAAAGAGAGAGACGTGGAAAAAATGGGAGTAAATTAGGGTTTTCCTTTTTTGGTAATTTTAATTTATGTTTTTTTTTAAAATAGAAATTGTAAACACTAAGGATAGTATAGTCATTTTGCCTCAATTGAATGTTATACAACTAATTATTTTTTAGTGGTTGTTAGATTCCTAATTATGGACCAAAAACATATTATTCATGCCAATTTCCCATAATTATATCAGTTATAAATAATTGATGCCATGTTTAGCAAATACACGTTAAAGTTTTTTTTTTTTTTGTCGACACGTTAAAGTATAAAGACTATGTTTAATTCAATGTTAATTTTATATGTGATTTAAATAAATATTTCCATTAAGAATTCAAAAATTTACCCAAGTTACCCACGTAGACCTCACTAATATTAATAAACTACCAAAAAAATCTAAGTCAATCTTTAATTATTAACTTTTGATTTTACTGGCCCAATTAAATTTGGAAATGGGAGATAAGTGTTAATGGGGGCGCTTGGTAATGACTTAAACTTTACACTTTTGCCGTAAACTTTTGGCTGTAGAGATTTTGGCTGTTAGTGCTTTGACTGTTATTTTAAATTTTAATAAAAGTCTGTTTGGTAATATATAATCTTTCGATGTTGTGACTGTTAATTTAATAATTATTTATAAAAAAATTGTAAATAAAAATAATTGATCACATAAATCTGAGAAAAATATATTAATACATACATTTTTAGATTTTATTTCATTCAATTTGCAATTTTTTTTTATTTTCATCATTTTGCAAAATTTTAATAATTTATTGATTTATATAAAAATGGATCGCAAAAGAATAGAAAAAGAGTTAATAATTAGTCAATCAATTTTTTTTAGTTTGAATGTTATTTATAAATTTTAAAGGAGTTTAAATGATTTTTGGAAAAGATGAGAGAAAATAAAACATTTAAAACTAATTATTTTTAACTTGAAGCCACTCTAGCGACGCTTTAGAAAAAAATATAGATGAAAGACAAAAAAAATAAAAAAAAAGATTTGGAGACTTTAAAATCTTTTAAGACAATAAATCATGCTTGGCAAAAACATGTCTTTAAAAGCTTTCAATTGTTTTAAAGACTTAAAAGACACCTTGCCAAGCACCCCCAATATATATACAACTGAATTCTCTTCCCTACTTTTTTTGATAATCGATGTGGGACAATTCGTTAAAAGAATAACTAGAACACATTAACTAATTAAAATTTATTTGTATCAGTTTTTTAATGACATAAGTTTTGTATCACATCTTTAGGTGATGTTAATAAAATTTAATAGTTAAATCGATTATCTAATTGATGTGAATGTATACATTTGCATTAATTTTTCTGAAAGGATGCAAACTAGTAAAGATTTGTATTAAGTTTTGATTAATCGATACCAAACAAATCAAAAACAATATCATTTATTATAACTGATGTAAAACCACATATTTTATATCACTTGTTGATAAGTAATTTAAAATAAAATCATTTGATTTTGTGATACAAATTAAGTGATGCAGTTCACCCTTTTTTTGTAGTGTTAGTATATGATAAATCATTCTTTTACGTTATGAAACACTATCGATTATGACCACATCAAACCGTATTACCTCCTTTGCACACACTAGCACACATATAAATATAATATTCTTTGATGTGTTCGAATTCGATAGTGTTTTATAGCAGTAGTCATGGCTTCTAAATGCATTTACGTGGTTAATACATAGATTGATATATATATATATAGGCTCTTTCCTTTTTTTCGTTTAATATTTTTCTGATTTTAAAGATTTATTAGTGAATTCTAAACAAAAACTTATTAATTTTTAATTAAAATATTGGACATTATTGTCTAGTTAGAAAAATTGAAAGTTTAAAATATCTATGCGTACTACTTTGAAAGTTTTTATGTGATTTTTCCATTGTTGTACCAACTACTTCTCAAATTTTAGTAATTTGGTTACTATAACTTCACAATGATTGTTATATGTCTACTATTTCTAAAAATAATTTTTTGACATAATTATTACTATTAGTAAAGTGTATTTCTATTAATTCATAAAAACTTTAAAAATATATAATTTCTGAAGAAGCATAAAGTTAAACTACTATTTATGTTAACATTTTATAACGCTCGTGAAATGAGGGTTGGGAAATTACGTTTACTCGACATTCGAAAAAGATCGTTGTAACTGTATTCCAATATTGAATATGGATGTTTCTTCCGGTATGGTGCATTTCATCAAAGTCACCGGGAGTGAAATTTGTACATTACATTAGATCCAAACTATATCCAAGATTTTTAAATGCAAAACAATGAAGTTATCTAATATATATATATATATGTCGCATTTAAACTTGTTGTAGAACAATAGTATTTTTAAGAAATCTATTATCTAATTAAAAATCAATTCATATGCAAACAAAAAAATTCATTGAAACGATAACGCATAAACAAATTTATTTACTTAAACCAAAATACCATTATAATGTGTATATGAATTGTAGACAATAAAGAAAAGAGAGGGAGTATTGATATACACTATAACAACACATGAATAGTTCTTTTCTACTATTTATATCCCTACGTACAACTGCACCAATTGATGTAAAAAATTGATTTTATTAGTAAAAAATTGAACTACGTTCTAACAAATTATTCACTAAAAAATGAAAGAAAAACTTGTTAAAAAATTACGAAGAGAAAAAGATTAATGATGTATGTATGTTGGTGATTCTGCGGACCCATCCGATTTGTCGGGTACTTTCTCATCTCAGCTTGGCCCTTTGATCTACTACAAAGTCTGAATTAATTACTGACGAGTATTAGTTCCACCACTTTTTCCGTGGTCGAGATCTCAAGGAGATGCTTCTGATTCAACCAAGCCTTACTCGTTTGCATTTCAACCTGAAGTAAACTCACCACAATCTCCTTTGTGGTGGTAGTCCCCAAGTCTGCCAGTTATGTTAATGGGCTTGGTAGTAGTAGAGGGCTTGGCCCACACAAGGATTTGTTAGTAGTTTTGGAATGAGGTTGTAGGCTAGAAAAATTAAGTTTAGCTGCTTATATCGGTTTAATGACAACATTAGTACTAATATTTGTGACTAGAGCTAATGTTTGGCACCTAGGGAATGGGTGTTATCCGGAACTTTTGACTCCTTGGTGACTCAATTTGAAGTCCGAGCGGCTTTGGACGAAGGAAAAAGTAATTCTTCGGTTGGATCTGAATCCTTTCAAATAGTTTGAGCCTCATCATTAAGTTTAAAAGTTTCTAAATCACATGGTTTAGTCTACGACACTTCATCTCTCTCCAAGAGATTTGAATTTATCGCTTCATCTCTCTTCAAGAGATTTGAATTTATATGTTTTAGTTTTATTTTGGCTTTATGTGCCCTTATAATTGATTCTTTATTTTAATTTAATAAAGATCGTGGCTGTTAAAAAAAAAGTTGGTGACAGTAAAAAATTGAAGTAAAATGGACGTACTATATAAAATGTAAAACCCTAAATTTATGAAAATATGAGAAAAAAATATGGAAAAAAAACATATCAACCAAATTTTTTTTAATAAGTTACCAAACTAATCCACATTTTATTTTGGTTAACTCCGGCTAGACTTCTAACCCGTTTTAATGTTGTTGACGGAGAAAAAAGAGTTACCAAACTAATCCATTCATACATTTTTTTGTAAAGTAAATAATAACCTATATTTTTAGATTAGTTTCACAGTAGTCAAATACGTTACTGTATTAAAAGTGTTGAAAATTTAGCAAGTTATTTAACTACACATAATTATCTCTTATATAAGAGCACATGTGCAAGACTCTCTATTCAAAATTGTTGTTCTTTTCGTTCTTGTTGTTGTCGTCGTCGTTTTTGTCGTTGTCTTTTTCATTTCATATTCCTAGTTTAATCACTTGGGTCTTGATTTTATCATGTATCTTCGGTTGTGTGTTGAAGTTGTGTCTTTGCTTTTCATGTTTAATGAATTTTTTTTATTATTCGTATTTAAACATGAATAAAAATAAGCGTAATATTATTAGAGAGTTAATTATCATAATAAAACATCATATTTGATTGAGATTATCATCGCCATGCATGTAGAATTAGAGATTCAATTCGATCCACATATTTGTATATTTTTCTTCCTTTTCTTTTCATATATTAATTAACAAATGTTAGCTGAACCATAATTATATTCTTCATATTATATATATAGATGGTAATTTTGTTTTTAGAAGATACATCAAAAATCAATTTTTTTTCTTTAGTTGGTATGTGGGTGGACTTTGGGCTTTATATATATGGACTTTAGGTTATATATATTCTATTTAGAATTGTGTGTATATATGTGTTATGTAATTGTTTACCGTAAACCTTTTTTTTATAATTCTTAATCTCCACTTTTTATTGTGTGTTTTTCCTAACATTAGTTATCGCATAGTTATGTCTTCGGCGGATTTTTTACCATTGAAGTTTTTAAAGCTATTCATTGTGAGTATTTCTCTTTTAAACCACGTGATACCTCTTATTATTTAGATTTAGTTCTCTTTGCAAATTTGTTATATCTTAATTTTTTTTCTCATATGTCCGATTTTCTGTGAAATTTAATCATTTTTAAAATATATGTTATAGACTCAGGGTCTTCAGTTTTATTGTAATTTGTGTGTGCTATGATAGAAAATTTGATATATTAATACGAGTTTGATGCCCACCACTTTCAATGATTTTTTGTTTTTTACAACTCAACCTTTTTTTCTGACAAATCACCTTTCAACACTGTTTTGACACTTTTAGAAAACCTTTTAAACTAAGATATATACACATTTCATCACAAAACTTGAATATAATATTTTTGTTTGAGGAGTGCATAGATATCACGTTTTCAGGTCATGTGCTAGCTTACCCTGAGGTTGTCTCGGTATTTCAGGATTTTTATGTCCAAATCTCTAAACATTAAATATAAAGCCAGGTTTCTGAAGAATACAAAAACCACCTTCGACAATTTTGAAAAGAAAAAAAGATGAGTCTTAAAATTGTTTTACCAAATACCTCTCAGTTTTTTGTTATTTGGTTACAATAATATCAAAAAGATTGTTAGAATATCTACTCGTATTTCTAATAAATTTTCAGATATAATTATTACTGTCAGTAAAGTGTAATTCTATCAATTCATGAAAACTCTAGAAAGTATATAATTTCTTACGAATCATGAAATGAAACTACAATTTACGTCAGCAATTTATAATAGTGATGAAATAAGGATAGAGAAAATTATGTTTACTGCTTACTGAAAAAGGTTCGTTCGATTTTGAACTGTTTTATTTTTGTCACATATTTTTTTGGATTTGAACCCACAAGCATATTTCCAAGTTTTTTAGTTATTGTTACAAAGTATAAAAAAAACAATCGTCTACATGTAATGTCGTTGAAGAAAAGCTTAATTTGTTGTTTTTTTACCCTTTCATCTACCTTTATATAATTTACGTACAAAATTAGGTATTTATTAGTAAAAGGATTTGCTGGAAAGAAAAAAACGTGTTAAGAAATTCACGAAGAGGAGAACATTGATGTATATGTTGGTGGCAGTATAAACAACTAAAGTGACAACTATAAGTCTATAACAAATGTAGAATCTAAATTATGAAAATATGAGAATAAATATATGGAGTAGAAACAATAAATTAACTTTAACTTTTCTTAATAAGTTACCAAACTAATATGTTCAAACATTTTTTTGTACAATAAATAATAGCTATATTCTTAGGTAAGTTTCATTGTAGTCAAATAGGCTAATTACTTTAAATATATTGAAATTGTAGTAAGTTATTTACTAGAAATGTTTAATTTATAATATATTAATTTTCACATCCTTATCTCTTTACCTCTCGACTCTTATATAAGACTACATGTGCATGAATCTCTATTCACACCACAAAGAAACATAAACACAAATCTAAGACTAAAAAATACTAAGTGAAGGAAGCCATGGCAAGAGGAAAGGTGAAAATTTCTTGGATCACGAATCAAAAGGCTAGACAAGTCGGTTACAAGAAGAGGATGCAAGGCTTGATTAAAAAAGCTCATGAACTAACCATTTTGTGTGACGTGTCTGCTTGTTTAATGTTTTACAGTCCTGATGATAAACAGTTGGTTACATGGCCGTCTCAGGAGGAGGCTAAGTCTCTCCTCGACAAATATTTCTCATTACCACCTAATGGGAGGAATGTCAATAAGGCCGTGGATCAAGAATCTTTCATCATCGAGAACATCAAGAAGATTGAGAAGAACTTAGCCAATATTCGGAAAGCACTCACAGAGTATGAGATGGATGATCTCATGTTCCAACTCCAAAATGGTGGTAGACTTGATGATCTGACCGACATTGAGGTTAATAAGCTTATTACTTATTCGAATAACAAAATTGTGAGTTTGAGGAGAGAGTTAGGCCATAGAAATCATTGTAACCCAAGAATTGTCAACGAGCCATATCATATGGGGGATGAGACTCCGAGGCCTTCCAATGTTGAGCCCGAATTGGAAAATGGAACTATCTATTATATAGATAGATGGGTCCCCTTGAATGAGGCTCCTTTACCCCAAATGGTATCTCAATTCAACCTAAACAGGGATTCATCAAATGGAAAAGACGTGGAGACTCCAAAATGGTATCCAGGAGAGAGCAACAAGTATGGTGGTGCAGACGATGCCTAATGAGTCGAAGTTGCAAAATCTGTCTTTGAAAATAACTTGTTGTTGTCGTCGTCTTTATTGTTGTGTCTATCATTTCATGTTTCTAGTTTTTATCATTTTGGTCAAGTTTCTATCATGTGTCTCGCGTTATGCAGTGAAGTCTTGTCTTTGTTTATCATGTCAACTTAATTAATGAAATGATTTTTCTTTACTATTATTTGCAATTTGAAGAACTCATTCGTATTGTCACAAGAATTTTCTATTAACAAGTTAAAAATAAGAGTAATATTGCTAGAGTAGAGAGTTCATTAGTTATCCTAATGAAGCATCATATTTGGCTGAGATTATCATCGGCATGTACGTACAATTCGATATTCATTTCAGTCAAAGATCCGTAAGTATATTGTTTTCTTTGTTTTCATTAGTAATTAGTAATTGTCCTTGATTTTCACAGTGGCTAAAGTTCGTGCACCTTAGATAAAATGCATTAAATTTAATGGAAACGAGTTTGGGTAAATATTTAATGCTAATTAATATCTTTCATTTTGTTCAAATATAACTAATATTTTTCTTTTTTTAGTTATCTTTGTTTTTGTTGTTAAAGAAAGAAATCATGAGAATTTAAAATACTGAATATAATGATATGATATGGAATGAATGGGCAAATGTAGTAATAAAATATTAGGCTGCATCTATATCTGTTTCTATACAAACCGATATATATATATCACATAAATCAAAGGAAAGACATATTTGGGATAGATAGAGCTTTGTGTTCCTTAATTTCCAAAAACATTTTGTGTTTTTTGGCTTTGATTTCCGGGGACATCATTTTATTCCCCGGTTTTGCCTTTGTGAAATAGTTTGTATAATTTTGTTTACAAGACATTTTGTTTGTTTGCCAACTTTTTTATTTGTGAACATCTTGTGTGTCACCGGCATTTACGTTTGTAATATTTTTGGTTGGTACTTTTATATATATTTAAATCAGATGATAAAACAGCTAGATAGAGCTTAGAATTTGTTAGACAGAAAAAAAAACACAGCTTTGAAAAATAAAATAAGATGTACATGATAAAGTTAAAGAATTGTTTATCTTAAATTGATAAACAATTCTTAAAATTAATGGGCTATTTAACCCCAACTTAAGTAATAATCCAATTGAATTGGGTATTTTTCAGCTTGTTTACTTAATGAGTCAAACATGTTTTGATGAATTCCATAAAACATTATACATATATTGAATATAATGAATGGTTAGCCATTACAGAATGTTATGATGATAGAAGATTTTTTTTAGATCGAACTCTATCATATATTAACAATTCTATTCAATATAAAATTTACTTTGATACATTTCTATGTTTTTAGATATAATTCTATATATCTTTGTAGAATGAGTTGTACTTTAGATAGAATTCTATGTATTTAAATATAATATATTGATAGAATGTCATGTGTAGTAGATAATTGTTTCTATAATAATAATAAGATCTTACTTATCTTTGATTGTGTCTTCTCAGCGGAGGTATGGAAAGGCCTGACGGATAAGCTCCTTGGGCAAAACTATACTACGGATTGGAACCTCATAATGGAGATATTGGTTGACCTTTCACGAGATCACATCCATCTCTTTCTCCTAAGGTATGTGTTTCAAGCAACGATCCACACAATATGGAGAGAACGGAACAATCGAAGGCATGGAACAGTCCCATTGATGGCAACGCAACTGATCCAGTTCATCGACAAACAAGTACGAAACCGACTATCAACTATTCGGGAAATTGGTGATCAAAGATATGAGAAGGGCATGGAGACTTAGTTCACATTTCAATCGAGTTAACTTTTGATGTAAAAGAATAAAGATTCAACAAAAGTCGCACTAGTTGTAAAAAACGGTTTTTTGGTTTGAATAAATTTAACATTCATACAAAAAAAAAAAGATCTTACTTATTTTTTCTACAAAATTCCATGTTTTTAAATAGAATTTTACTTATGATCTGTAATTGTTAGTTTTCAGTTTTTCTTACTTTAGAACATGAAATATTTCACAAATCAACACTAAAAACAAATTTCCGTATGTTTTTCACATGCAAACTATTTTTCAGTTTGAACACTAATTTAGAAAATTAAATTTATTCCAGAGCTAATTAGTTAAAGATCATGGAATTCTAGACGCAGAGTCACAAATTTACTGTAGAAAATTAGCACATGTATAAATCTTGTTGTAACTCTTTTAATTTATACGCTATTTTGTGTATAACCAGAATCTTAAATAACTTATTTTTCAGATAGGAACAAAAATCAAACTTCACGACAACTTTGTACTGTTACTTTTAATGGAGAGAAGATTTTTTGGAAGTGGGATCATTGTAGCTTGTGGAGAGAGCACGTCAAGCCAACGCTACATTTAAAAATAGCAATAATTTTGTCTATTTTGATGTCACCTAATAAATCATTATAAAAAACACACAAATACTCGCATGAATATTGAAGCTGATTGGTTGATTAAAACTATAGTTTATTTACACTTGATTCTCCATCTCTCTCTCTTGTGAATCTTTGTTTCTTCTTTGGAACCGACATAGCTCCCAACAAATAGGAATCTCTCTCACAGTCTCACTCCATTTCTATTTTCTTTGTGTAAGTTTTCCTCTCTGCTTATGTTTTTTCTTATCCTAATTTGGATTTGTTATTGCAAGATTATTTGGTCTGTTTGAAGTATTTTGTTTAGCTACTTTTAGAATTTTTATCTTTTGACAAAGATAAGAGAAGTTGTAGTTGTTGACTTTTGATCTTGTTCAACAGATCTTTAAGCTATGCAAACTGAGGAACTTTTGTCGGTTCCACAGACTTGTTGGTGGAATGGTTTTGGATCTCAGCCGTTGACTACGGAGAGCCTCGCCGTGGTATCTTCTGACTCATTCGCTGGAGCTAATCCGGAGACACAACAAGGTTTGGATAAGCAAGGCTCTTCAACTCTCCTAACTTTCTCTAATGGTAAACTCTTTTAACTTCCATAAATAGAAAGCTTCTTGAATGTTCTTAATGTGTTTGTGTATGTGTGTGTGTGTGGGAAGTTCTTAGTTTACACAACCGTAACATCATATGTTAAGAGCTTACAAGAAGACATTTACTTTGCTTCCAAATATACCTTTATGTTTCTTGCTTATTGCAGAATGAATATAAATGTTTTTTTCTGAGGTAATTAATTTGCAAAGAATCTGACTTTGAAATAGTACTCTAATGTAATTTTAGGTGGTGTAAAGAGTTCAAAAGATGTGTGTAAACCAAATGTTGCTTTCACAATGCAATCGGCTTGCTTCGAGTTTGGATTTGCTCAGCCAACGGTGCGGTTTTCTTGCATTGGAACATCTTCAAAAACCTATCAATTCCTTTATTTTGTTTTCTAAGAATTTTTGTATTTTGTTAGATTTACACAAAGCATCCTCATGTGGAACAATACTATGGAGTTGTTTCAGCCTATGGAGGATCTCAAATGTCGCCAGGCCGATTAATGATACCTCTAAAGATGGAGGCAGAAGAAGATGGTACAGTCTATGTAAACTCAAAGCAGTACCATGGAATCATAAGGCGACGCCAGTCCCGTGCCAAGGCTGTTCTTAAGAACAAACTGAGTAAGAGCCCTAAGGTAACATCACTGAAAGTTGAAACTATTTTTTTGTACAAAATGCATTCCTAAACTGTTGCATAATGTTGTAATGTTTGCAGCAGCCATATATGCATCACTCGCGCCATCTCCATGCTATGCGTCGTCCTAGAGGATCCGGTGGGCGTTTCTTGAATACCAAGAAAGTTGATGCGGCTAAGCAGTCTAAACCGAGCAATTCTCAGAATTCTGAAGTTTTTCACCCGGAAAACAGGACCATGAACTCATTGAGGGAAGCGAACGAGATAAATTTCTCGGGATCAGAAGTTACAAGTATGGATTACTTTTTAGGTTCCTCGGTCCATTCTCTAGGTGGCATGGACATGCCTAACAAGTGGATTGCAGCAGCTATGGATATTGGCTGCTGCAATCTCAAAACCTGATCAGAAAATGGGGACAAGACAGGATTTGGTGCATCTGTATTCTGTTTTGTCCCTTGTGTTTCAGCCAAACGGTAAGAGACCAGTCTCCTAAAATGGGAAATTGAGTTTCCTTGGTCTTAAATGATTGGTCCGTTTACCATTAGTTTGGCTGTAAAACAGGCAATTCATCCTTGGCTCATTCTTCATCAAGGTTTTAATTCGCCAGTTATCTTCTACGCGTCTTAATAAGATTTGATCGCGGAGAAAGACTGGTGAATAAACCTTTGATTTGTCTACAATCAAAAGTTAAACTAGCAAAGAACAATGATGTGTTTGCTACTACCCTCTTGTTCCAACTAGTGTGTATGTTTGTGTGTGGTATAAAAACTCTGTTTGCATGTTTTTCTGATGTTGTATCGTGTGTGTGTTTATGAAACAATTGTAAGAAAATTCAAGTTAATGTGGTTTAGGTAACAAAAGTTTAGGACTAGTTTCGGTTTTATGTTAAGCTTTTTGCCTACCTTAAGTGTTTACATTGCTATTCTTATGAAGCAAATGATTTCAAAAAGGTTGATATGTTTACTTTTAGTACCATTTGTAAAATAGTTAAACTTTGTTATGTGTAATCCAAATAAGAAACACATGATTTGGCTAACAGGGTAAACAAAAATCCAAAATGATATTTCTTTTAACCTTTCCATAGCTTCAAATTTGTATCTTTACCACCAGAAGCTACTTTCTCACCATCTGGACTCCAATCCACAGCATAAACCTTTCCATCACAAAAACAACAGATTAAAAGAGAAAGAAAATATTCGGAATCCCGTAAAAATTCTCGAGTTTTGAAGGTGTTTTTGATACCTCATCCCGATGGCCAGGAAGATCTTGTTTTAAACTTTTCGTTCTTATCTCCCATATCTATGCAAGTAAACAGATTTTGAGGTCTCTTTGGTAGTTTTCTTCGAATAAATCATTTCATCTACTGTGTTTATGTAAAACAAGATTTTACCTTAAGAGTAGAGTCACTACTGCAACTCAAAAGCATCCTACTATCAGCAGACCAAGTGATCTGATGGACACGTCCAACATGGCCTCAGAATGTTTTCACAAAGTCCCCTGTGATACCATTCCATAGCCTCACAGAACGATCGAACGATGCACTTGCGATCCATTGTCCATTTGGTGAGAAAGACACATGGTTTACATTCTGTTGATTTACTCAGAATTTTAAAACCGTAAGAGTTAGACAATAGCAGCAAAGTTCGGAAAAGAGTTATATACAAGTTAGCTAGTAGTAACCTCTTGATGACCCATCATACGTTTTTTAGGTTGTAAGCTAACAGATGGTTCCCAAAGAAACATTGTATGATCATCAGAACCTGACACTAATCTTTCAGGTGAATCTTTTGCCGCTTTGTTGTATCGTTCGAGCGCAAGCTATTAAGGGACAAACAAGATCAGAATCAGACTACCAAAAGAAGAAAATGCAAAGCTTATGGAATCACAAGCTTATAACCTTTTTCATATCTTCATCTGAAGATATTTCTTTTCTAGTGTGATCGAAAGCTCCTGTCCGAAGAACATAGTCGGTACTCAATGAAAGAGTATTCACCCAATGACCATGACCAGTAGGCTCCTAAAGAAGCAGAGTTAACTTAAGCGATAAATTTGAAAGAAAGGCATAGATTTCCTTTTCATAATTAGCAGAAAAAACGTTACCTTCAATACATTTTTAACCGTCCCCTGATTACTGTCCCACATAATTATCGTACGATCCTTGGAACTGCCAAAACATGTTAAGCTTTTACCCATTAAGCAACAATGCAATCATCTAATTTTCCAACCATAAGCTACATTGAAATATTTGTGGATACATATCTATATAAAAGACTGATAAGTAAGATTCGGATTATTAGAAATGTACCCTGTGTATATAGTTCCATCTCCACCCCATTTGACACAACTCACACCATCTGTATGTCCATTTAGACAAATTAGAGTTCTTCTCAATACAAAATCCCAAATTCTTGCATCTCCATCTCTGCTACAAGTAACAAATCTCCGGCTTGGACAACTAAGATGAGCTGGTTCCCACGCGATACCAGTAATCCATTTCCCGTGACCCTATTCAAGAAAAGTTTAATAAGAACAATGTCATCAGTAACAAAAACCAAATAAAAAAATCTAACTTACTGGAAGTAGTCTGCCTTGTAATTCTCCTTTGATTGGATCCCAACAACAAACTTTACCATCTTTATCACCACTCACAAGACACTTAGCATCTGGTGACCATGCAACTGAGAGAACATGATTGTTGTGCCCTGAAAACATTACATGACATAAATAAATTAGGAACAATCTATTAATGAAACACAAAGAACATAGAATAAAAAAGTAGAAGACATTTCTAACCTCTGCATGTAAACATTGGAGTTTCAGTGTTCAAATCCCAAAGCCTAACATTTCTATCACCTGAACCACTTGCTAATTGCTTACCATCAGGACTAAACGAAACACAAAGAACCTCACTTCTGTGGCCTAATTTTCAGAAAAAGCCAAGACATAATCACTTGAAACCATTTTTGGACCTCAAATACATAAAATATGAATTACTTGACATATACACATACCAGAAATTGTTTGTGAGCAACGGTTGACGGGACGAATTCGGAAAATAGCTTGTTGTTGATAAACTATCTTCAAAATATGCTCAACAGATACTGAAATTGTACCACAACATTAATCTCTATAAAATTACATTTTCATTGAGACATACATAAGACACAGAACGTACCTCTATTGCTATCCATGTAAGATCCAACTGAGACAAGAAGCTCTTCGTCTGATACATAGAAACTATACGGTAACGGCTCTTCCTAAAACATTACCAAATTCCATAAAACCATACATCAAACACTAGAAACAGAGGAAATCATAATCCAGAACCAAAATCATAAAGCAATAACAGATTGGAGAAAGTGAGGAGTTACGTTGTTGAGAAGCTTATTGACGAGTTGTGTAAGTTGCGAAAGCCCTATATTGTGAGGGAGATACATAGCAGAACATAAAGGAGCTCCTTCTTGGTCTGTCAATAGACACATCACTGTCTTCTTCTCCATCTCTGTTTCCATGTTTAGAGAGAAAACTCGGAGACAGAAGAGAGATGCGTGTGTGTGAAGTGAAGTTGCCTCACAAGAGAGGAGGCTTGAGCTATATAGACGTGTTATAAACCCTAAAAATAATTGTGTTTTGTGTTTTTTACTCAACAAAACCCTAAATTATCGTTTATTACCAACAAAGCCCTTAATTAGAGTATTTTTGTGTGACAAAAGATATTTGATATCTCGATAAATTTGATAGGGACAGATTTAGTTAATCACAACTAAAACATATAATTGGATTATGAACTTAATAAAATTTGATCAAAAATTATAATATGTTTCTTCTTGTTAATAGACATGAAACATTTATACTAAAACACATCTATTATCCAATCAACACTTCTTTCACATCCCAATCATATAATCAAACTCACAACACCTTTGTAATCAAGCAAGAGGAATCTTAGGATTATATATCTCTTAATTGTTGTCAAGGATTTGTCGTGTCAAGATCTCGAACGCACTCTTCATGTCTTAGTGTTTCTTCTTTGTTAAATTGGGTTATGTTCCGATCTTCATTTGCCTTAGAGACAAATAAGCGAGTAGGCGATAACCGAAGATCATGACAACGAGTGCGACTACTTCAGTAAGTCCATTGTCTATTCTCATACCGTTAATGGAAGTAGCAGAGCCTTGATACTGTACTTTAAGAAGAAGCTTGTAGGTGTGGTAATTAAAGGATAGGTAACGTATCCAGGCAATGAACACCGGCACTTTCTGCGCCGAGGAGACAAACAGAGGAGCTCAGAAACAGAGGAGATCAAGAACAGAGGAATCCAAGAAACAGAGGAATTACCTTGACAAAGAATCCTCCGGCAAGCATGAAGGTCATGACAGTCACTGAAGCCAAAGTCGTTGCTTTCTTTAAGTCCATTAAAATAGCACCAATAGCAAGTCCAAGTCCCTAGCAACAAGAAGACAAATTTTGATTACATGTTTTCATAATAAAATGT
Source organism: Arabis alpina (assembly GCA_900128785.1). Classification (NCBI taxonomy): domain Eukaryota; kingdom Viridiplantae; phylum Streptophyta; class Magnoliopsida; order Brassicales; family Brassicaceae; genus Arabis; species Arabis alpina. The sequence continues at coordinate 3,831,148 of LT669795.1, forward strand.
AAGGTTTCTTTCGAATTTTAACATACCTGAGCTGCAATGATGCAAAGGAAAACGGTTAGAATGGTCAAGAAAAATGGATACGGGCTGACTCGAAGACCGGTCATGAAATAGACGACTAGAAGGAAGAGCGTAGGTAGAATGAAGTCTAGAGGGAGATCACTCGTGGTTCGAGCCATGAAATACGCGCTTAATCTGTACATATCCGCTGCTCTCTCCTTATTCAACATCGCTCGCTCTTGCGGAAATGCAAAAATCGCTGTGAAAACAGGGAAAAATCCCCAAAAAACCGCTATAAAGAAGAGCAAACCAGCCTACAAATAGATAACAAGTGTAAGAGATTCATCTTCGTTGCGGTAAAACATAGAGGAATAGTATTAGGAGTGTGCATATACCTGATCTTGTAGTCCTCTCGGAGTCCGAGTATCTGACCGCCACCAAAGAAGACCTAAAATGACAGCCGTGGAAAGAACTTGCGTTACACGCAACCAGCTAAAGTACTCGTGTCGCCGTTCTTTGAGTCCTCTAGAGAACAGTATGCAGTATTGCTCCCACCAGCTCGCTCCCCATTGTCGCTTTAAACGCAAAACTTTACCGTTAGCTTGTTCGTCGAGTGGCGCAGGATCCATTAGTTTCTTCTTTTCTTCTTCTGCGACCCGGGTCTCGTATGCTTCCACTAGATACTGCATAGAATGTTCCAATATACATATCAGAACTAATTTTGATAATCTTTCATTTGTTAGAATTTTTTTTTGATTTCTGTTATTACCTCATGAACAATAGTAGGAGATGGCTTCCCAGTTTGGGGTTCTCTACCTGAATTACCAACTTGAACTCTATCTTCTAACTCAGAAGGCACAGAGATATCGTTGATGTTTCCGTTAGCGAGATCAAGCAAAAACTCTGCAGGATTCATGGCTATAAGAGGAGAGCATCCAATGGAACAAAAGTAATCCAAAGCTTCTGATGATTTCCCAAAGTAGAGAAGATTTCCTCTTCCCAATAGAATCAACTTATCAAATCTATGGAAGAGCCTACTCGAAGGCTGATGTATCGTCGTGATCACTGTTTTCCCTGCCTGTTACAAACACACATCAAGATTCAGATAACCATCATAGAGTAGAGATACAACTAATTGTCTGAAACATACCTCGGCGATGTCATGGAGCATTTGAATGGTTCTTAGAGCAGTAGTAGAATCTAAACCAGAAGTTGGTTCATCAAGAAGTAATAGAGAAGGATTAATGATGATTTCGTTTCCTATAGAAACTCTTTTCCTCTCTCCGCCTGATACACCTCGTACAAATGCTCCACCTATCATAGTATCTTGACACCTACAACAAACGATCCAAGTTATTACAATAAAGATCATATTCTTATTGGTTATGTTTTGAAACATGTAAAAGATGCAACATACCTCTCCAAACCCAACTCTTGCATAACATCAAAAGCTCGTTGCTCCTTCTGTTCCCTTGTAAGAGTCTTAGGTAGACGCAAACGAGCAGCGTAAGTAAGCGTTTCCTTTACGGTAAGATGAGGAAACAGAACATCGTCTTGAGTAACAAACCCAATCCTACCACCAAAACCAACAAAACCATTAAAAAAAATCTCCATATGTTTATATTCTTACAAGAGATTTAGCATTAGGTTTCTAGGGACAAAAATACTTACTTGCTTTTCAAGAATTTAGAGTAAGGCTTGTCATTGTAAGTAACCGAACCACCGGTAGACGATTGAGAGATTCTACCGCCGAGTAAGCTAAGAAGAGTTGTTTTACCACTCCCTGATGGTCCCATAAGAGCAAGAACTTCACCAGGACTCACACTTCCACTTATCCCACTTAATATCTCTTTCTCTTCAGATGAAGTCAGTTTCTTTATCAAAACTTTGTATGTAACTTCCTTAAACTGCATCACAAAAAACCACCACTAATTGTTGAGATTAGCTCATTCATAATGAAACCTGTATTCATATCTTCTTACAAATCTGAGATCAGGACTTAGACTTAGATACATATATCTACATGGTTTGGTTTCTAAAAAGTCTTGTACATAAATTTCATGTAAGATGAGATTCAGTACAAGACTTGAACCTGATGAAACGTAGATACAGAGATCTAGAGAGACAAATGTGTCATATTGTTTTTGATCTCCTCTTAGTGCCTGTGCAAACAGAGAAGATCAATACCAAAAAAGATCAATCCCCCCCACACGCGAAAACACTCACTACACTTCAATCCAATTTTCTAACATTTCTATTTAAAACACCAAATCTTTTGTTACATGATCTTTGTATGATTTGAATCATATGATGATTATTTTACCTTGAGAAAGATGGGTAATGTTGGTTCTGCTTGAAACTTAGGCTTCTTGTTTCCTCCTTCAATGTCTTCGGCTGCAACAATTGGGCAAGTCGGTTGATTCATTGTTACTTCGTAAATCAAAAGAGGTGATTAGAGACTTAGTGAGTGAATATTTTAACACCTAAATACTATGGTAAGTGAGTTCAAAATATATGGTGTAACTAATGGTCTTTATGGGAGAGATGGACTTTTTTTTGGTCGAGAGATTTGGACTTTAAGGTACACTGATCAAACACTTCCAAAAATTACAAGTTCAACAACAAATGAAAACACTTCTAAAATTGGGACCCACAAATTTTTGACTAATTAGTAGCGATATTTTGACTTCTTCTTACCTATTTTTGACCCACTTATTAGTCATAAAAAGCTGTTTAGTTGCAGAACCAATCACTACGTGACGTTTACAATTCACCACCTTTTGTTTTTATTCTTTTTTTCGTTATTGGTGTTTTATTATGGAATTTCTACCTATATATGCATTCATGCCGGTGTTGGCATGATGCAAAAGGTGTATCTGCACCATATCAATGTGATTTTTGCAAATTTTTATTGAGTTTTAGAACTTTTTTTTTAGAAAAATAAACTATTTTTACAATTTTTATTAGATTTAAAAGGTTTTTTGCAATTTTGGCACTATGTTTCTTAATAGTTTCGACCGGACCGGTATGCACTTAATATATAAATTGTATCTATCATTAAGCGAGAGTGAATTGAATATCAACCAGAAAGCCAAAAGCATAACGAGCGTGATATTTTATTGATTTAGCCTTATAGTAGAATAGTAAACATATGACAAATCACTAGTGGTGTGATATGAGCATATTGACTTCCTAAAACAATACTCATAAATATAAAAAGTAAATATATATATAGGAACAAAAATACTACAGTATAACTTTATAAGTGGTAGGCAAATTTGTATTATTTTAGCAAATTAATGTCCAATCGATAAGAAATAGTATACCATTTTTTTTTATCAATATACGACTTTTGTGAAAACAACAATTGGAATCATTTATCGTTTTGTAGTCACCACAATTTTATGTATCATATCTTAAATGAAATATTTTAGTTGTCTCTCTATGGCGGTTATAAATATTGGGATGAATTAGTTTGAACTTGTATACAACAAAGATATTTATATATACCTTTAATGCTTTCTCATTACATATTTAAAGTTTGCCTACATAAATAAATACTATTAATTGCACGCACCACTGAATTTGCAATTGAAAAAAAGTAAAGAAAACTAAGAAAAAAAGTGAAAAGACAATAACAAGTGGTGGGAGTTTATGTTGCACGAGAAAGAGAACACGTGGAACAAAATAGAAGGCTAATTGTTTTCGTCTCTGTTAAATAATTTTATCCGATTTCTCATGCAAAAAAGCAAAGCAACGAACACCAATCATGTATCCGTTGTTATCAATGACAATTATTATTGCATCATTAAATTGTATGTCTTAATGACCAAACTACCCTCTAAGTATGGGAACACCTTAATGAAATTGACGAAACTACCCTTAGACAAAGGAGTGTTGCAAAAAAAAAATTCACAAGACGACTTACGTATCATCTCGTCGTCGCTGAACGGTTTTGAGTCGGAGATTTCCTCCGGAGGCATGGCGAAACCGGTAAACGAAAACGAAAGCCCGAGCGAGGCGCTCGAGGCTCGGCTCAGGGCCGCGCCGCTACTTACCTCTTCTAGCTCGAGCTTAAGCTGAGCACTCCTAGACTTCCTTATGTGTGTTCCTGCTCCGCCACTTCTCCCCGGCGACGCCGCCATCATCATTCTCCGGCTTAAATTCCTCGACAACGTCCCTCCGACGGCTGCCGGAGCTGTCGCCGGCACACCATTTAAATCCATGGAGCTATTAGGTGACTTAAAGGCTGAAGCAATCGTCTCATATAGCTGCTCGGACCGTGTTCTAGCTAAACCGGAGGCCAAAGGTGGCTTCTCTATAGACATTTTGGCAACTGCCGACCAAAAAACATAAATCATTATCCTTAACCAAATTTATAACCGATATTTACGTTCAAGATCATAAATAGAACAAATTTAACATATACGTATATAAATAGGTATAAATGAAAAAACAAGAATGACTATAAGAAGATGGATGGATATAGTTTAGTTAGGATAGAGAATTGATACCTTTCGGGAACTAAAAGATAGAAAGAAAGTGTTTCCACTGTTTGAAAGAGGTTTGTTTTTTATGGAAGAGACGATGATAAAAGCTTGAAACTTGTGACACCCTTTCTAAGCAGCTTCATCAACCTTCTTTATATAGTCGCATTTATTAGTGGGCTCGGCGCCAATTACGATAATACCCTTAAGTTCAACTTTGTATATGGTCCCTTGGTTTTATTATACGTGATGTTTTAGCAGTTAAATTCTAATTTACAAAAATGTCGTTTTGCATGTCTTCATATGCATATTTTTAAAAAAAGTATTCAGTTTTTTTCAAATTATTTTAGTTTATCAATAAAAGTTTTATTTGTTCGTGTGAAAAAAATGACACTTAATTTAAAACGGAAAAATTACTATGTAATATTTATAACAAAACGTAGATAGTATTATAACTATAAAATGGGTTGCAATACCATTTGGTTATATCCTAAAGTGTAAATTGTAAATAACTATTGCACATATAATAGCATAAGATTTGGCACATGGATAATATTGCTAGATGTGCTTATAAGTTTTATTTAGATTTCTTTGTACAAGCTCAAAACATACTTTGACTTGTTAACCAAAATTTACAGATTCACAAGTTCATTGGATCTAATACATGATCCAGTTTGGACTTCTCAAAAATTACTTAGCCACCATGTTTTTGATCGTTTCACCCGAAAGCCAAAACAACTCGTATGCTAAGACATGGCACATATAATGCTTGTACCGACTCTACTTATGCAAGTAGAGAACATCGCTTAACCGTAAACAACTACTATCTAAGTTGGAAATAAACTTGAGTCTCCCTTTTGTGATTATCCTCTCCTTATTTTTCTATTGAGAATAATCTTGAATTTTCATTATCCATATCTACTTAGAAACATACCCTCCACACCTAGCTATAAGCCTGTAACCGTTTCTGTATATTGTCCAGCTCAGCTACCGCCTTCAGGTTGTCTAGCTCAGCAAATTTTACTCCTAGACAAAAGCTACAAACTCTGCCTCATTTTGCATTTCGCGATAATTTTGTTACAATATTAAAAAACACAGGTAAAAGACACTTTCATAAAGAAAACATCATATTGAAATTCTTGAATCATAATTTCAAAACTCATTTATAATCATCAAAAGAATTTTCACTTAATTCCAATAACAAAACTTTTCAATAATAGTCTTTGGTTGAATATTGGTTTGAGATAGAGAGTCAATTAAACGGATCGCAATACTTGAATTTTGTCGAAACAAAACATCATGATTAATTAAATCCGGTTTAGGTGACATTAAAACTATAGTTTCTAACCATTAAAGTTAAACTAACTACTCTCTCTGATCAACAATATAAAGAGTTTTGGAATAATTTCATTTTCAAAATTAAGGTGATCATCCATATTCGAAGCGATGAGTATAACTTGACGAGTAATAGTGATAGTTTGCGGACACGATGTTTCCAGCTAAGTATGAAGTTTCCTAACATCATGACCGTACACGTGGTGGGACATACGAATAATACAAATTATAATACATGTTTTCTCGTATATAAATTATATAAGCAGTCTCTTGTAAGTTGTAACAATCAAACCATCGTTTCGGATCCTCTTTTAGTACGACACAGATTGTCCATAATTCATGATTAGAAATGCATCAATTCATATGGCATTAATATTGTTTTCAGATTATCTCAAATTTTCGTGGCCTTAATTTTTCAGAAAAAAAAAACATAATTCATGGCTAGAAATGCATCAGTAAATGTTTATTTCATCAATCATAGTAAAAATGCATCAATTAATATAACATCTCACTTTCAGATATTCAGTTTGTGTGACATTGATTATTTAAATACAGTCTCCATTCTTCAGTTTGTGTGACATTAATTATTCAAAATACAGTCTTCATACTTTGAATGTTTATTTGGGAAAGAAACAAAAATTATGCAAGAACGGGCGTACTTTTTTTTGCTTGTAATACGTAATAACTCATCAATTAATTGTTAGAACTCGAATTTAATTATTTTGAATAATAAATCTTTATGATTTTATGCATTCGCATGACCACTTAGTTGTGTATTTGACTATTTGTGTGCATTTTTTAAAAAAATTTCATATATTATAAATTCAAAAACAAGGATCATCATTTCTATGCAAACTATCAACTCGAAACCAAAGTTAATGTAATACAATTTGAGATATGTATTATATCGTAACAGAAAACTTTTATTTTTAGATAAGGTTAAATGTTGTAAGATTGGCAAATCAACTAGATTCATTTATCGGTAATTTGAGATGGATAAAAAATATGCTAGTTTTTGTGAAAATAAGCAAGCTTGTCAAAACGAAGATGCGGATTTTTTCTTAACCGGATCGGACCTACCGGCCCTTAGTTACAAAATTAGTAAAACTTTTTAGAAGAGAAACATAGCATTTTTCTCAAGAGTTCAAGCTTGACCGGTCTACTCGATGAACTTTCTTCAACGAATTACAACAGTTCCATTTAGGATCCGGTCCGGTTGAATTCAAATATGTATTTTCATTACTTTTGACAAAAACAAAGAGCTCTAATTTTTTTATCAAGTTTGTTTTGGATAACAATACCATGGTGCCAATAGCCCTTTCTTCCCCCTCAAGACTGCAGATTTCCACATCACTTTTTTACGTTTATGCAAATTAGACTTCAAATCTAGCTTGTTCATTGCCATGCGTGAGTAATTTAGACTTGGTAGATCATTGAGTTGGATGATTTGGTGATAGACTATATGTCAGAACTTAGATCGCAAACATGATTATGAGAAAACTCAAATGTGTCATTGAGAAAACAATTAAAGCAAGAAACCTAAAAGACATTCACGATTTTTAGTTGTTCATCTTTATTGTGAAAGATACATCTACTTTATATGATTAAGATCAAAAGGTTACTTCTTTTCCCTCTGCAAACGAGTAAAATGTTATACAATTCAATTTCTAATTTCTCTCAAAATGAATGAGACATGTTCAATTTCTTCTATACAAAATCATTTAATAATCAACCGCAGACGTGTCCCGCCAATTCCAAAGTATTTATACAAATCTATTCTATATACACACAAATATGTATGAATCCATACAATATTTTTGTTGACATTTCAGAAAAAAGGTGTCAATCAAGGGTAATTTTCATTGTTTTCCCGACTACAAAACTTTTAGCATTGAATCTTTTTAACCTTATTAGCTTATCAGATTAGCTCTGTCGAAAGAGTACAGCAAAAGAAGATAAAATAAAAAAGACAGTTACGTTTTATATGATAATTTTGTATTTTTGGAAAATGTACGAAAATATTGTGAGGCTTGAATTGAATCTCATGTTACCTACGTGAGAGGGCACTTCTTAAAAAGTTGGTTTTGGATGCTTTCTCCTTGCCAATTATGTTTTGTGCCCAAAAGTTTTTATTTCTTTTTCTTTTTTCGGTTAGTTTTGAGATTTATTTAGCTTTCGTTGTGGATTTTTCGTACTCATTATCGTCACATCTTCGTAACATTTACGTCGATATGGGTTATATCAATATCTAGGTGATAATTAACCGTACTCTTAATTTATGCTCTTATATTCGTTACATCTGTTATACGTTATATCGTTTTTATATGATACTTCACCGTATTATTCATCTTCTTTTTTTTAATATGGGTGATTTGATTCGTTTATTTTTCATCTTCCTGTATATACACAGGTTGTGTCTTGAACTTGTGCATGTGACTAGTGATCAAATCATAAATGTAAATTCTGAATTATAAACTTCAAAAAAAATTATTATTTAATTACAAAAAAATAGAATCTCATCTAAGATATATGTGGGAAGATTAATAAACTCATGCATGCATGTGTAACACTTTACGAGAAACATAACAAAACTAGTATATGTTAATACCGGTAGGTTTTTTGAAAAAAATTGTTGTTCGATTAGTATCGAGTTAATTTTCCAAAAGATTATTCTTATTTAAATATTATATTTGTTCATAATAGTACATTTTATCAAACAATTAAGATCTAAGTCTAACTGAAGTTGATTCAAGAAAGGACATAACCTGTAATGCTGTAACATGTAGACACTTCACTGTCCAAATCAACCTATGTAATTCTAGGTGAAGCGCCAATTAAGTTTTCTTGCCTACTCCCTTGTAGTCCTAGTAAATCAATAGTACCACCTTCGAGTCGAGCACATCAATCCGCTACTCACATTATACTTTTTCTACTATATGAACCATCCATTCTAACAACTAGTACTGATTTTGTATAGTCCTTATATTAGTTGCCACCATGAGATCCATCGTGCATTGATTGTAAATCAGGCCTCAGATTCTTTTGATACCGTATTAACGGTCCTCACATAATCGTTGCAATATTAGTTATATATGATAGTGAAAGCCCAAAGTCACCAAGTAGTCTCAGTAACACAGAGTGGCCTCTAAGGATTGTTCACGTATATTAAATTTGACGTCACATAAATGATTTACAAGGTACTAAGATAGGTATACTAGCTAAATCTAATTAATGGAGTGTCCTTGTGTCTAGTTTCGTTCCTTTCATAATGATAATTGTGAAAGCTAATTTGGCAAATTTTATATGAATCCGATCAAAAAGAGATATTATTTAACAGTTTCGGAACCCATGACAAAAAAAGAAAAAAAAACTAACCCTAATTATGATCTGATTACTATTAGCCTCTTTGTAAGTACTAAAATGTAAAAGAGGACCCATGCATGTGATTTTATTTTGAAGAAAAGTTTTGTTTAAAATGGACTTTCAATTGACTTACGTCTACCAAATGTACTATAATTAATTAATTCCATGTGAGGTCAAGAAAATAATTGAATGTATAATTTTGGTACGTTGTTGTAAGTGCTTGTACTGCCTCAATGTGTAGTCACGTACAGTGGTGTAAGAAAGTTACGGACAGGTTGTGATTTTGTCAAGGATCGATGTCTTAATTCACAAAGTCAATAAATGAAGCAGGCCCCAAATCTTTTGTTCTCTTCTTCCTTCTCAAGATATAAACGGCTTCTACTGATACTTACGTTTTGTTTCTTTGTGTCATTGGATCCTGTATAGCACCAAACCGCCGCGACTTAAGTTCTGATTGTTTCTTTGCGTTTACATGTTACAATCGAGTGGTTTTTTTATCAACAGAAACCAGAATTTTTAGCCTTTAAAACATAACTATTTCTTAGATGTAAACGCAAATACTAAAGGGCTTACTTGTTATATAAACCTGTAGCAAAATTGTAAATAAATGATGCGTTTTAAAAAAAAATAGCATAGTATCATGAAAATAGCAACTTATGAGATATAACAACATGATTTTATTAAAAATCTATGTTATTTATACAAAGAAATTAATGCAACTACGATTTTATCATCCGATATTTATGCAAATAAGATGGTGAAATTTGGATATTTAATTAGTGTATATTCTCAATATTCAACACCAACAGAAACATAAGAAAAAACTTTATCCACGTCATTAAAACAGAATTACTTTGCTATACGTAGACTCAAATATTAAACACAAACGGAAAAGAATCTGTATGGGTTTACATTTTCTAAAGTGCTTTATGAAAAACTAAATGAATTAATTTTGCTTAAATGTGAAATTAGTTTACGTATACATTTAAATACAATCACACAAGCAAAAGCCTAAACTCCTTTTGGTGTTTGCGGTTTATTTTAGAAAACTAGCTAACTCGAATATACGGATTGAGAAATTTTAACCTTACTTTACTTGACTCTCAACTACAAAACGAGAGAGACCAAAACAGAAGATTTGATTGTATCTGGTATATCTTTAATACTAATTGCTTAATCACACTTTGTAAGATTTTTAAAACTCTGCATGACAAGAGTCATGGCATGTAACGATTCGATATATAAAATGTATTTAAGGTTTAAAAGGAAGATACGAATTAGTTATAATTAAACAAGAATATAATAATGGTGTTTGAGGATACTTGTCTACGTGGGGACAAAGGGCCACAAAGATGATGAATGAGAATGCACCGATGTGGCAAGACAAAGTGCGATGATGAGTCAAGACTTAGGGTGCCCTCTCTTCTTCCCCACACTGTCTGGTCGGTAGTTGAAACGTTAGTTGTCGATCGACTTGGCTCGCCACCTCCTCTTTTTCCCTAATCGTTTGTAAATAAATCACATGTGATAAACTTTTTGTAATGGATGGTATATATCATATAATTTCATAATTATATCCCTTTTTGTCGCATTTATTTTACATTTGTGTTATTGCATGAATTTACTCAAAATTTGACTGGTTTAAACACATTAGAGAGAGGAGAAACATGCACTATCATATCAACCGATTTGATGCACCACCTCTTTTTTTTTCTTTTTTTTTGGTCTTCCGGCTGATATTAAACTCAAATTTTACTACTTGGCTTTTTGACTAATTTCAAAATTAAATAGACATGTCCATTAGAAAAAACCATATATCAAATGTCCAACTAAAGAAGCGAGTTTAGGCTGTTGCAACACAGTTATCACTAAACCACCATGCATTGGCTTGTATCACCTTCATTTAACTTTTAAACGATATTTTCTAATACCACTGATATAATAATTTGCTTTCAAATTTTTGGCTTGGAAAATTTCAGTCTAAATCTAAAAATAGATGTATTTGGTGATGGGACCAACAGAAAGAGAGTCTCTTAGTCACGTGTCTTCCTCTCCTTGAAGACGGCACCGCCCCTCTTCTCGTTTTTATTTGAAGTTTAAATATCCTCAAATTATTATACCAATTCTGTTACAAAAGGCATGTACTCAAAAGTCAAGAAGCAGATGAGTGAAATGGGTAAAAAATTAATTTCATATGGAGCCCATCGTCACTATGCTACATAGTAACTTCTGCTTTTTCACTTCTATATATACGAACGTTTTCGTTCGATGTAAATGATATAATTTCACAACCTTTCTTCAAAATCATCAAATCTCTCTCTCGCTCGCTTTCTCTTTATAATTATCAGTATACTATTCCCACCGGGTATAAATCTTTTCGTATTTATTTATAATTACCAATATAATAAGTTCTCATTCTTTTTATAACACGTTATCAGCACGATCACTCTGCCGTTATGCTATATATTTATAAATATTATATACTGTGTAATTTATTATAGTGCGCGGCATGCCGCCTCTATAATATCAATTACTTTCTAGTGGTTGTTTAATGCACCACTATTCATTTGTTTATATTGTAGGCGGTTTTTCGCGTCGGTATTATTTTACTGTTTTTATATATGGTTGTTTAACGCACCATATAAGTTATTTACTGTTTATATATGGTTGTTTAACGCACCATATAATTTATTTATTATTTATACATGGTTGCTAAATGCACCGTATAATTTATTTACTGTTTATATGTGGATGATTCTATCACCACAATTTCGCCGTTAAATATTCATTTATATTATGTGGATGACTTTGTCACCATAATATAACTGCTAAATATTTGCTTACATTATTATCATTATATAGGAGGTTTAGTCACCTGTATATAATTTTACATGAAATTGGTAAATTAACTGGTTGCTCATTAAAGTGTTTTTCAGATTGATTTTTGTTTTAATATTTTACCTTCAACGGTCACAAAGAAATTTTTTCAAAATTTATCTACTTTTCCAACGGCTATGAACAATGATTTTTCAATCTATAAATACACTTATCTTTCATCATTTCATTTCATTCACAATTTCATCTCATCTTTTCAAACTAAGAAAATGTTTCGATTTTTGTTAGTTATTATAGCATTTGTAATTTTTGCTTGTATTTACGGTATTTCCATTGGTGATTATACTCCGGAATAGTACATCATGAGTTATACCCTAATGTTTTATGCGTTAACATTTCTTGTAATTTCATTTATTATTAATCTGCTTGGTTGAATTTAATTAATGAAAATTCTAATAATATTTAATAATTTTTGTTTTAGAAATAAATGGCAAATATCGAGAAGCTTAAGATTCCAGCTCTCGAAGTCACTGGAGAAAACTACATAGCATGGTCCACGAATGTTGAACTTCATCTAGATGTATTAAAAATATTGGATACTATAAGAGAGGGAAACGAATCGCCTAGCCATGAGAAATCAAGGGCGATCATTTTCCTAAGAAAACATCTAGATGAAAATCTGATACATGATTATGCAAAAGTAAAAGACCCTGCAGAGTTGTGGCAAGCTCTAAAAGAAAGGTTTGACAACCAAAGGGCAATAACTCTCCCCCATGCTCTTGATGAGTGGGCAAATTTGAGGTTTCTGGATTTTCAATCGGTAGAAAAGTATAATTCTGTCATGTTAAGAATTGTGTCCCAATTGGAATATTGTGGTAAGCATGTGAGCGAAGAAGAGATGCTCAATAAGACTTACCTCACTTTCCATAAGGAACATTATGTTCTAGCAGAACAATACAGAAACTGCAGGTACCAAAGGTTTTCTGAGCTGATTGTAGCGCTTAAAATAGCGGAGAAGAATAGTCAACTTCTCATCAAAAATCACAACGCTCGACCTGTGGGAACCAAAGCAATCCCTGAAGTGAATGCTATGGTTGCGAAAAATCCGGAGAAAAAGGATGTGCAAAATCCAGAAAGAGGCGGTCAAACTTATCGGGGTCGTGGTGGTCGATTCAATCGAGGTCGTGGAAAGTATTATAACCCGCAAGGACGGAAGTCATTCAAATGGGTTCGCTCTGAACAGAATTCTAAAGGCAAGGAAGCCAACAGTAATGTCACCCAGAAGCGTGACGGAATCTGTCACAGATGTGGATCGAAAGGACATTGGTCCCGTGTGTGTCGAACTCCTTTACATCTTTGCAAGTTGTACCAAGAGTCTATTAAAGGCAAAGGAAAGGAAGTAAACCTAATGGAACACCTTGAAGGTGATACCCATCTCGATGCCTTGGACTTTGAGGATGACACCGAAATGACTGACCTTACGAAAGATTGAAATGCTTGTAGTGAGACTACTGAATAGTCTCTACTTATGTCATGTATAATATTATGTTTTTCAGTTGTTTTGATGAATAATGTTGTGTTAACAACAAAATGTATAATTATTGTGTATTCCCGCTTTTATGAATGAATTTCTAGTTTATTGATATTTATCTTAATTTCAGAAATGGACAACGATACGAACGAAACAATATCAAAGGGAAACATTAGAGAAATTTGTATACCAGATAGTGGAACAACACACACTATTCTGAAACACAGAAGGTATTTCTCGGACTTAAAACCAACAAGAATCACAGTTGACACAATATTTGGTCCTGCAGACTTGATTGAAGGAACTGGTAAAGCCAACTTTACGTTGCCGAATGGAACCAAGTTTTCCATACGTAATGCCTTATTTTCTCCGAATTCTAAAAGGAATTTGTTGAGTTTTAATGACATATATCTTCAAGGATATAACACTCAGTCTGCAACTGAGAATGGAAAGAAGTATATGTATATAACTTCTGATAAGTCCGGAAAAAGGCATATACTGGAAAAAATTCCAAAACTTCCTTCAGGATTGCATCAAACTCATATAAGTGCAATCGAATCACATATAGTGATCAAAAGAAATCCGGAAGATTTCACACTTTGGCATGATCGCCTTGGTCACCCAGGCACCTCAATGATGAAAAATATCATTGAGAACTCACATGGTCATTCACTGAAAATCCAAGAGATATATCAGGGAAATAGAAAGACATGTGTTGCATGTTCCCTTGGAAAATTGATCATAAGGCCATCGCCAACCAAAATCGATAAAGAATCACCAAAGTTCCTTGAACGAATTCAAGGCGATATTTGTGGACCAATACACCCATCATGTGGACCGTTTCACTATTTTATGGTGTTGATTGATGCATCTAGCAGATGGTCACATGTATGTCTATTGTCATCTCGAAATATGGCATTTGCGAGATTTCTAACTCAGATAATCAAACTAAGGGCTCAGTTTTCTGATTACCCCATTAAGAGAGTTAGATTAGATAATGCTGGTGAATTCACATCCCGAGCCTTTAATGATTATTGTATGGTAACGGGAATTGAGGTTGAACATCTGGTAGCTCATGTTCACACACAAAATGGTTTGGCTGAATCATTAATTAAACGTTTGCAATTAATTGCAAGACCATTGATCATGAGATCAAAACTTCCAACTTCAGTATGGGGACATGCCATTTTACATGCAGAAGCACTCATTCGGATAAGACCAAGTGCATATCATAAATATTCTCCATTACAATTAGTTTTCGGTCTAAGAATTTTTGGTTGTGCGGTATACGTGCCGATTGCACCACCACAACGTACAAAGATGGGACCACAAAGAAGGTTGGGGATATATATTGGTTATGATTCTCCATCAATCATACGATACCTAGAACCAAAAACTGGTGATATGTTTACGGCACGGCTTGCCGATTGTCATTTTGATGAAAAAGAATTCCCAGTTCTAGGGGGAGAAAACAAACAAGTAGGAAAGGATATAAAGTGGAGTGTGCCATCTTTATTACACCTAGATCCTCCTACAAAACAATCTGAACTAGAAGTTCAACGAATTATGTATTTGCAAAGTATAGCAAATCAGTTACCTGACGCTTTTATAGATACTAAAACGGTGACTAAGTCACATATTCCAGCTGCAAATGTTCCTGCTCGGATTGAAATTCCACAAGAACAAGGAAAAGCAGATGATACACGTGAGTCTAGAACACGCTTGAAGCGTGGTAGACCTGTTGGCTCTAAGGATAAAAATCCTAGAAAGCGTAAGGAATCTGAAAAGTCTGATGTTCCCAAAATAGCAGAAAATATTTTGGAAGAATCACATCAAGAAACGAATGATGATGCAGAGCATCATGAGTTTGAAGAAAATCATGAAATCTCCATAAACTATATTCATAATGGGAAGGTTTGGAATCGAAGTGAAATGGCTGTTGTGGATGACGTTTTCTCATATTTGGTTTCGAAAGACATAAATGAGGAAAACGAAGATCCAGAACCACAGTCTGTATATGAATGTCAAAAGAGACATGACTGGAGAGATTGGAAAGGAGCCATTCAAGCCGAACTCGATTCACTAAACAAACGCAGTGTATTCGGACCAATAGTACTTACACCTGTAGATGTAAGGCCTGTTGGATATAGATGGATTTTTGTCCGAAAACGAAATGAGAACCACGAAATTACGAGATACAAAGCTCGTCTTGTGGCTCAAGGTTTTTCTCAAAGACCTGGAATAGATTATGAGGAAACTTATTCTCCTGTTATGGATGCAATAACGTTTAGATTCCTGATGAATCTAGCAGCTGGTGAAAACCTAGAAATACGTCTCATGGATGTTGTTACTGCTTATCTGTATGGATCATTAGATAGTGATATCTATATGAGAATTCCTGATGGGTTTAAAATGCCAGAAGCATTAAGTTCCAAACCCAAAGAGTTATGTGCAATAAAATTGCAAAGATCATTATATGGGTTAAAGCAATCTGGACGTATGTGGTATAATCGTCTCAGTGAACATTTAACAAAAGAAGGATATGTAAACAATCCCATATGCCCATGTGTTTTCATCAAGAAAACAACATCTGGATTTGTGATAATGGTTGTATATGTTGATGATCTAAACATAATTGGAACTCAGGATGAAATACATAAAGCATCTAATTATTTGAAAGGGGAATTTGAGATGAAAGATCTCGGACAGACAAAGTATTGTCTTGGTTTACAAATTGAGCATTCTCAAAAAGGTATATTTGTACATCAATCTACATATACCAAAAGAGTGTTAAAAAGGTTCAACATGGACAAGGCAACTCCTTTGAGTACTCCAATGGTCGTTAGATCATTACAAGTTGAAAATGATCCATTCCGACCACATGAAGAAAATGAAGAGATACTTGGTCCTGAAGTACCATATCTGAGTGCCATCGGAGCCCTTATGTACCTTACAAATTGTACAAGACCTGATATATCATTTGCCGTAAATCTTTTGGCAAGATTTAGCTCGTCTCCTACACGGAGGCATTGGAATGGGATCAAACACATTTTCCGTTATCTTCAAGGGACGATTGACTTAGGTTTATTCTATCCTAAGAATTCAAACGGTCAAATGATTGGTTTTGCAGATGCAGGATATTTGTCAGATCCTCATAAAGCCCGATCACAAACTGGATACGTTTTCACGATCGGAGGCACTGCTATATCTTGGCGCACTCAGAAGCAAACACTCGTGGCCACTTCTTCCAATCATGCCGAACTCATCGCACTCCATGAAGCAAGTAGAGAGTGTGTATGGCTAAGGTCAATAAGCCAACACATCCAATCAAGCAGTGGGATCCACGTAAACACGGAACCAACTATTCTATATGAAGACAATGCTGCATGCGTCGCTCAAACAAAGGAAGGATATATCAAAAGTGATAGAACCAAACATATCCCTCCGAAGTTCTTTTCATACACTCAAGAACTTGAGAAGACTAAAGTCATTGAAGTCAAGTATGTTCGATCATGTGATAATGCTGCAGATCTCTTCACAAAATCATTACCTACCACTATGTTCAGGAAACATGTCCACAACATTGGAATGCGTCATCAACAAGATGACACCTGATCATTCGAGGGGGAGCTTACGCGGTTGTACTCTTTTTACCTTACTAAGGTTTTTCCCATTGGGTTTTTCTGGAAAGGTTTTTAATGAGACAACAAGGACGCTAAGCAAATAGACAATAGTGACACTGGTCTCCAAGGGGGAGTGTTACAAAAGGCATGTACTCAAAAGTCAAGAAGCAGATGAGTGAAATGGGTAAAAAAATTAATTTCATATGGAGCTCATCGTCACTATGCTACATAGTAACTTCTGCTTTTTCACTTCTATATATACGAACGTTTTCGTTCGATGTAAATGATATAATTTCACAACCTTTCTTCAAAATCATCAAATCTCTCTCTCGCTCGCTTTCTCTTTATAATTATCAGTATACTATTCCCACCGAGTATAAATCTTTTCGTATTTATTTATAATTACCAATATAATAAGTTCTCATTCTTTTTATAACAAATTCAAAATATATAATGCTTAACCTTTTCTCCTATAACTTAACGAGGATTTCACCCAAAATACACTTTTGGTGAAAATAGTATAGAAATCTACCCCAGGTGGAAAACTATTTTTGATTCTACCACAGTTCACTATTTATCAGAGGATAAAAAGACGAAAATACCCCACATGAGAGAAGATGTAATCTGAATTTTTTTTTCTTTTAAATTTTCTGCCAAATTCGCTTCTCTCTCCTACATTATTCGTGGACAAATTATTGTATATGTTATGATTTTAGGGGACGTCTATTATTTATGTTATGATTGTAGTGGACAATTTATTGTCCGCGCAAAACACTATGTTCACAAAATTATTTATTCGGACGTGTCTCTATTTATTTCTATGATAAATTTCTATTGTATTAGTGGGCAATTTTGTAAAAAATATTTGTTGGCACATTATACATTTTGGTCCTCAAGATCAACAAGATTTTGTTTTGTCTATCACTATCTTAACTACCATCGTCTCTGTCGATGCTCATTGTTGTCGTCTTATCTACCACCGTCTCCGTCTTGTCCACTGCTGTCACCATCTTGTTCTCCCAGCCACCGTCATGTTTGTCTGTGGTGGTTGGAAAACAAGATGCTGACGGAAACTTATCCTCCGCAATATTTCTTGTCCATTTAGTGGACAATTTATTGTTCACGCGTAACTCTATGTTCACAAAATTGTTCACTTGCATGTGTCTATATTTATTTTTCTGGTAAATCTTCTTATTTATCTCCAGCTTTATTAGTGGATTATGTGGCAAATAATTTTTCTTATCTATTTAGTGGACAACTTATTGTTCACATGTAACACTATATTCACAAAATTGTTCACTTGCACCTGTTGTTTCTCTGGTAAATCTCCTTATCTATCCTCTACTTCATTAGTGGACATTTTTGTTAAAAATAATTTTTGGCATATGTTATACATTTGGTCCACAAAGATTTTGTCTATCTTGTCCACTATCGTCTTTGTCGATGATCATTGTGGTCATCTTGTCCTCCATCGTCATCTTATCTTTCGACCATCTTTTCTACCACAGTTATCACCATCGTCATCTGGTCCTCCACCGTTGTAGTCATTTTGTCCTTCGGTCATCTTGTCTGCCACCGCCTTGTCCACCAGCGTCTACCATCGTCTTGTCCGTGATCATTGTCGTCATCTTGTCCTCTGCCGTCTTGTCCACCAGCGCCTACCACCGTCTTGTCTGTGATCACCAACGTCATCTTGTCTTCCACCGTTGTGGTCGTTTTGTCTTTTGGCCATCTTGTCTATTGTCGTCTTGTCCACTAGCGTCTCCTTCGATATCTGGTCTGCCATCGTTGTTATATTTGTATACTATTATTAGGATTTATGGCATTAGCAAATGTTATAAAATACTCGTTCCATAGCTTTAAGATCAAGATTTTTCATATAAAAAATATCTTAAGCTCAAAAACAACAAAAAATTTTAAAAATACATTGTAGAAGGTTTACAAATTTTTCAATGTTTTAACCTACAAATATGCTTCCAAAAATATAATTTGATACAAAAATGGTATAATCATGCAATACTAATGAAACTATGTAAATTGTGTAGTATTATTAAAAAAACTCAAATCCTTTACAAAGAAATACTAAAACAAAGAAGCAAATGTCACCAATAATCTCTGCAAGAACATAATCCATTTCTAAAATGATGAAATCTATTCCTGTCTCTTACAATAAACTCTCTACCATAAACCTCAGAGATAAGCTTTGTTACTGTATGACAATCTTCACATACCCTCAAGTTCTTCACTATCCTAATAGTTGTACCAGGCTTACTCTTCATCAAACCATATGCAATTGCAAGCTTCTCGCTATGCATATGAATCGCGCTCTCTTTCTCTTCCTCGTCTACATCGAAAAAAGCTTCCCCTGTGTTTCCTTTATACCCTACCAATCTTATCTTCCTCAAAATCTCTTCCCATTTCCTTTTGATCTTACTCATTTCAGGATGCTTCTGGTTATCATCTCCCATGGAGAACTTGTTTATTTTCCCATCAATCTCTATTAAGCTATAACCCGGTGGTTTCTTAACAAGCTTCTCCTTCATCGTATCTCTCAAGCTCTCGATTTTCTCCCATCTTCCTGCAACCGCGTATATATTTGAGAGCAGAACATAGTAACCGCTATGTTCTGGCTTCACCTCTATCAACATGTTTCCTACTCTCTCTGCGACTTCGGTGTTCTTATGAATCTTACATGCTCCAAGTAATGCACCCAATATAGGCGCATTTGGCTTCACCGGCATTTCAAGGATAAAGTTCTCAGCTTCGGTTAACTTTCCAGCTCGGCCAAGCATGTCAACAATGCAACCATAATGCTCGAGTCTAGGCTCAATCCCATACTCCCTTTTCATGTTTTCATAGATTTCCAAACCTTTATCAACTAAACCACCGTGACTGCAAGCTGAAAGAACCGCTGTGAATGTAACATCCCTCGGTATAAACCCTAATCTAACCATTTGATCGAAGGAACGAATCGCTTTGTGAGCATGTCCATGCACCGCTAAACCTTTGATTATCGAACTCCAACTCAAGCTATCTTTCTCAGGCAATTCCTCAAACACACGAATCGCTTTCTCGACATCCCCACACCTCCAATACATATCAACAAGAGCTGTCCCAAGAATAACATTCACAGTCATATTCTTCTTAACCACATACTCATGCACTCTTTCTCCAACCTCAAGCGCACCTAAATAAGCACAAGAAGAAACCACACTCACCATAACAGTCTCATTAGCAACAACACCTTCCCTTTTCATAACATCAAACAACTCAACAGCTTTCTCAAAACAATCATTCTTCGCATACCCATTAATCATAATACTCCAAGTAAACAAATTTCTATGAGGCATTTCATCGAACATCTCTCGTGCATCTTCAATCATCCCACATTTACAATAACCAGACACCATAGAAGTCCATGAAACCACATCACGAAACCTCATTAGCCCAAAGATTCTACCAGCTTCCCTAATCAACCCACAATTAGCATACATATGAACAAGAGAGTTCTCTACATAAACATCATTGAAGAATCCAAATCTAACAACATGCGAATGTGTTTGCTCTCCCAAACTCACACACTCCATCTCAGAAGCTGCTTTAATCAGAAACGGAAACGTAATGTTATCTGGTCGAATTCGAGATTTCAACATCTGTGTATAAAACCCAAAAGCTCTACTAGGTTCTGGGTCAATGGAGAAGCCACGAATGAGTAGATTGATTACGAAAAGATTCGGGCTTTGAATCTGAGAGAAGATTCTGTATGCGTATCCAAGTAAATCGTTGGATTTGTCGATGCAGAGAGCGACAAGACGACTAGTAACGAACACGTCGGAGATGAGATTGGTTCGTATGAGAAAGCCATGGATGATCTTGAGATCAGAGAAGGAAGAACAAGATTGGAGTAAGGTAAGCTTCGGATGTTTCAAACGAAGTGTGTTTAGCACAATGTTACTCATTCTCTGAAAACAGAGTACTCATAAAGTTTGCAACTTTATAACAGTCTTTAACATATAACGGTCGGTTTAAGCAAATAGGTATCTAAAACTTTTGAAGAGCTTACAAAGAAAATTTAAGAATGATGTTTTTTGTGTTTAGAATGAGAATTTGAAAGCACCAGCTTTGGAATCAGATACAGAGTCCCAGAATGTAACTTTTTGTTCTTCGGCTATTTTCGCTTCTTCGGCTTTCTTCTCTAAATCATCGATAGTTCCAGGGTAAGCTTCTTCGATGGCCTTCTTGAATTTTTCATGTAAGTTCTCTCTATCAGTTGTACCGGAGACGAGCTCTTTAGCATTCGGTTTCTTCAGAAATTCCAACACATTCAGCAAATTCCTCCTGCGCAAATAACGTTTTCCCGATTAGATCAACTCGAATTCACAAATACGAAATGAAGAAAGAACGAGTACGAGAAAAAGCCTTTTACCTGCTAACATAATTCTGAGTAATAGCAATTGATTCCTCCAAGTTAATCACTAAATGCCACCATCCATTAGGTACAAACATTACCTCACCGGCTTTGCATATACACTCGATAGGTTTCTTCGTCCAATTCTTAGTATCACTATAAAAGTTCATGAACCACTCCATTATAGAAACAGGACAAGCCACTTCTGCTCCATCAGGACTTGGATGCACACCAGGAGGAACCACATCAGGTGGGAACAAAACCCATTTTTTCGACCCAGTTATCACCGCATTCCAAGCAGATGTCGAGTTAGGATCAATATGGAAAGACGATCCTGAACCGGACGGTCCAATTATAATCCATCTATAATCAGGTCTCTCTTTACCAAGAACACCAAACAAATCCTCTTTAAAATACACAGGAACATCATACTCTGAATCCAAAACCGGAACCTTCTCAGCAAACTTCGGATCAAACAAATACAACGGTCTTTCCTCCCTAACGCTATCAGAATACCGGAAATACTTCTCGAGCTTCATTTCAACCGGACCTACCGCGAATTCGACATCTCCAACGACCTTATTCAGATAATCTCTAGACCATTTCTCAATAGCAGGCCAATCATCCAAACAACCTTCCAACAAAACCGGCTTATTCGGTTCCTCAAACCTCGTTATAAACTCCTCAACAGAAATACCTCTAACCCTGATCACATTATCCCTCTCAAGCCATTCAGGTTTCATTTCGAGATTAGCACATAACCAACTCTGAAACAGATAATCAGAATAGAAATCTCTAATCTTCAAAACCGATTCACCACTTTTCAAAAACTGCAACTTCTGATTACAAGTAGCTACATAAGTAGATTTCCATGACCCATTAAACAAAAACTCGCCTTTTAACTTCTCTAACACTAGATTTCTCCATAAAGGCTCATGATTTGCGAAAACATAGAAAGATTTAGATACACTAGACAAAACACCCAAATGGGTCGTATCGAGAAGACCTAGAATATCTAAAACTAGCTCGTCTGTCAAAATCTGGAGATTACCTAATCCAGTGTTTCGCACATTTACAGTACCGGGATTAACGAAATAGAGGTTTCCAAGTGGTTGGACTCCATGTTCGCGTGAAGGAGCTGAAGTTTTAAGCTTGAAACCTTCTCCATCATCTTCTTCTTCCTCTTCGAGTGTTCTCTCAGGATTTTGGTGAATGAGCTTTCGTTTTCTGGATTTGGATTTGGAATTACGTCGCTTATTACGAAGCATCGAAGCTAGTAATAGATTCTTGCAGGTAGACATGTTTGTCGGAGCATCAAGCTTCTTCGACGGCGATGGGGTCTGGGTTTTAAGAAGAACGAGGGTTAACAAGTGATCTTATTACTCTACCGGTATAAATTCGATACCGGTTTAATCGGTTCAACCGTAAAAACTAACTACTGAATTCTGAGTATACCTTAATTTTCTATTAAAAAAAAATAGTTACATGATTTGTATAAAGGTGATTTGCAACAATAATCAACAAAAAAAACTATAATCTATATAATCTAACTAAAACATTAGAGAGATCGGAAGAAGTAGAGAAAGAAAAATAGAGCAATTAGTTAGATTATAGATTATAGTTTTTTTCATGGTTATACATGCCAATTTCCCTTTGTATAATTCATACTTTTTTAGGTTTTTAACCCTCAATTGATAAGCTGATCACAATTTAACATATGTTCAAATTAATGGAGTTATTTTGTTTCATAAATTTTAGTTGATTTGAAAATTTTGATGAACTATAAAATTTTAATAAAATTGTAAAAACAATGGTTTTCATATCATATTAAATTATGTTATTCGTTCTATGATTTTTATAGATTTACGAAAAAGAAAATTTAAATACTAGGTTTTTGGAAACTATCATCGTCATACCTGCGAGCGGCCCACAAAGCGAGGAAAGTAGCAGCAAATGGAGCTTCGGCGGACTTCGTATTCCACAACGCCATAGAAACCATTATCATGGATATGAAAACGAAAAGAAAACAAATTTCTAAAGAGTATGAAAATATGTTAGAAGAAAATGACGAGTTGATGAATTCATGTACACCGATATAATTTTCATATCTTATTACTCTACGTTTATACCGGTTTATCTAACTACTAAATTATGATAGATACTAATTTTCTATTTTACTTAAATTTAGTTATGCAGAATTTGTATAATTGAGAGATTTTTAATAATTGATCAAATTTTTTCACATATATTCACAATTAATTTGAACAATGACATATCATTTGACATATCATTTGAACAATGGTATGGCGTTGAGACTTAAATTAGCTAAATGACATATCATTTGAACAATGGTTTCAAAATTCATATAATAACCATGGTATTGTTCATAGTATGTACAAATCAAATAAATTACAAAATGAATAAGACTATCAAATTACACTACACTGTAATAGTTTTGACTTTTGAGGGAGAAAACCAAAAGATTTGGTTTTTTTTTTGGAATTCAAGCGAATCAAATAAGAATCTTGAAAAATTATACACAAGTTTACAATAAAAAGACTTGCGTTTGTGTTTTTTCGTGTGTAACCTCACTGATCTCATTAAGACAATCATCAAACCAAACCCCATTCAAAGCATTGCGCATTCGAAAAACCTCACAACAAATGAAGAAACATGCCACACATTAAAAACCAGAAGGAGAAAAAAAGAAACTGCACAATGAATAACATTTTTCTCAGCAACCATGAAGATGAGACACGCACTGCATTCTCCCAGTACCTACTTTCCGCAATGTATTCACATTTCTGCGCTTCAAATTCACCGAGGTGGAGAATTTGATATTACTTTTGTCACACTTGCGTACTTGAGAGACATCTCCATTGCCGTATCCGTGGAGTCTTTTCTAGTAGCATTTGTAATCCCATGTTGTTCCCTTGCATCCCGTTCATATACCTGCATTTACACCATTTGGAACACGAGGAGGGTAAGTATAAGGATCTTTGTCTTTTGTTATTGTTCATTTAACCATTTGTACAACTACAAAATCAAAACTATGTGAACATAAGCTATGTGACGAAGCACAAGCTAATTAAAGTTTGACAGTGTGTTTGCTTACTTGCTTCGGCGAGCTTTCTTTCTCCAGAAAACAAAAGATGCGATCCACTGCAACAGAACAATCAGAAGAATCAGTAAAGTAGTACATAATCAGTTTACAATACGGTATAAAACTTAACACAAGTTGCTTGCTATCGATATGTTATGTTTTAAAAAGGATCAAACCCCACTGAGTGGTATGAGAAATCAAATCACCTTAAAGACAGATATGAAATCGAACGCTCCAACGACAGATGCTTTCCGCAGAGGCAATCTCCGTTCTGGGATAACGTCCTTTGATAGATGTTGAGCAATTTCTTTCAAAAGAACCATTTGAGCTTTCTCGGTTCTCATCGACATAATCGCCTGTCTCATTGATTCCCTGTCAGCCTCTAGTGCTTGAAGCCTCATGTAGAGTTTCGTTACATCAGGATCACCCAGATCCGGCTGATTCACATAATCATCCGCAGTGTCATCCTTAAATTTCGGCTCAGCAGCACCGCTATGAGATACACCGTGATGGATAGAATCAATGGTATAAACTCTATCATTCATGTCATTATCTCCTGTTTCTGATGAGTCATTCTTACCCTTTGCAAAGGGATAATCCTCAGCATACGAGGCATCTTCCGTTTTCTTGAAGCTACCACTGTTGGACCTTGGGGAGTCATGGGATAAATCACGCCTAGAACTTGAACTACCAGTGGAAACCCTCCTAAAATGTCTTTGACGCCGAGGACTCTGACCAACCACCTCCTTCTCCGAATAATTTCTCCCTCCGGATACATCGCCATTATTAGACTGAGGAAAGCTCGGATTTCTCTCCATCTGACTTATCCTTTGTTCCAAAGTCTTCAAATGTCCTAAGCCACGAGGTGAATCAGTCAATGCGTACTTTTCAACATCGTCAACATCAATATCAGCCTCCAAGGGATCTGGATTCTCATTCAAACTGCACTTAAGAGGAGGGTAGTCATACGTAGGGAGGTCATACTGAAAATCATTATCGATCGGGTTACGACTAAGCATGTTCTTCTCCTCATCAAGCTCAGACTCAGTAACCCCGTAACTCATCATTCTATGCCTATAAGCTTGAGCTTCACATGTCAAAGCCTGAATCGTCTGCTCTCTCTTATATATCAAATCTTCAAGAACCGCAAGCTCTTGTTGATCATGCTCCATTTTCTCCTCTGCAAACCGTTTAAACTGTCTTAACTCCATTTGTAACTCAGCTTTCTCCCTCTGCAACCTCAATATCATAGACATAGCCTCACTCGCAGCTGTCGAAGCAGCATTACGCTCTTCGTCAAGCTCAGCGTACAAATCTTGAATCGACTCTTGTTGGCTACTAACAGTTTCCCGTAACAGTTCACATTCATTCTCTATCTGAACTTTAGCATTCGATGACAAGTCAAGCTCAAGCTCAGGTATATAAAATCGTTTCTCATCCTCGAATTCCTCGTATTTCCTCTTCACGGAACGAATCCAAGAACTCGGTGAGTAACCATTATTATTCAAAGAGCAATCACATCCACAATCACAACATCTAACCACATCCTTAGGAGATGATGATGATACAACAACTCCTAAATCCATAATCAAGAATTCACAATCCCAACTTGTGTCACATAAACATTGAAACCACACCAATCCAGCTAAATCGGATTCTGCAAAAACCAATTATTCAATCTTAAATCGATCTGCTTGAGCTTTCTCGTTACCAAAAACCAAAAAAGG
This sequence comes from Arabis alpina, assembly GCA_900128785.1. NCBI lineage: Eukaryota > Viridiplantae > Streptophyta > Magnoliopsida > Brassicales > Brassicaceae > Arabis > Arabis alpina. The sequence continues at coordinate 3,857,557 of LT669795.1, forward strand.
AAAGCTTGAGTAGGAAAAAGCAAATTTAGAGACTTTACCTTTCAACAACCACCAAGAACAGGAAAAATCGAAACTTTCCAAGGAAATTAAGCTTACCCAAAAGAAAAAACCTTAAAAAAGCTAATAATGTCTCTTCTTCAATCTAAGAATCTCTATGACTTTTTTCCCGGGAAAATCAACAGAAAACGAAAACAATTTCTCTCTCTTCTCGAAATTTTCTGGGAAAAACAAAGAAAGAAACAAAAACCCAGTTTGGGAATCGAAAGGGAAAACAAAAACGAAAGAGAGAGAGAGAGAATTGTTCTTCTTTTTTTCCCTCTGTTTTTTTCTTTTTCGAAACCCTAAAAAGCTTGTGTTTTTATCATTCGATTTGCAATGTGAGAGTTTTTATTTTTGGTAAAAGAAAAAAAGTGAATAGACGGTGAGGATTTGTTTTTAAGGGTTGAGATTTAACGGTTGAGATCTATGGGGTTAGATGAGGTGTCTTTACTTGGACAGGTCAGCTAATCTGGATTTTAATAAGAGTGTAGATAGTTGCCTCATGGATAAACCAATTAACTAATTTTGTTAACTGTAAATTTGCAGTTATCTCATCTTTTCGAATTGTGTGATTTTATAATAAGATATAATCATATATATACACACATATATCCGACAGTAATTTTTAATATTACTCCCATTACTTATTACTTCTTCTGTTCCTATAAGATAAAAAAATTTTAAAAAAATTTTGCTTCAAAAAAATAAAGTTTTTACTGTTGTTTATACACTTTTACAAATACTAAAATATTATTGGTTAAACTTTATTGGAAACTGTAAATCGTAGAAATCAATGCATTTTTTTAATAAGTGTGGATAACCTTAAACATCTATCTTTTTGGAACGGAGAGAGTAAGATATATAACCGCCGAATAATTAATTTACCAGCTTTTTTAATAGATTTAAAATATTATACTATTTTAACTGATTAAAATAAAGTAATTCGGTAACTTTATGCTTGAAGAAAATTGATCATTAATGCTAGAAGTACAAATTTGTTAATTATAGAGTTATTTTGACTTAGTTACTTAATAGTATATGGTAATTCTTTTTATAAAGGCCTAGTAAAATTGATAAAATAATAAATTTTATTATAATATTTCATCTAAATTTGATTATATACGTGTAAAATTTGACGAAGACTGAATAAAATAAAAGATTAAGTGGTAATCAACTACTTTGACTAAGAAAATAAAACCGTATAGAACGAAGATTTGGTTTGGTAACACTAAACTTTTGTGGAAAAGTTCAACGTTTATTGGATGTGTTCTTATAAAAAGCTTTTCTTTGCTTTTGTGGAAAGCTGCCCTTTCCTAGTGGAAGCATTGGGCCGTCGACATTGAAAGCTTACCAGGTCGACATTTACAATAATATAGTTTTTTATGCATATATGTTTCTTCTAGTTCTCATAGATATTACATGATAAGTCTACTCTCAAAATAAATAAATTTAACTTATCGATCCATAACTATGATCGATCCATCTTAATTAGAACCTATGTAAGGGTTTGGTTGGTTTCTTGATATTTAATTCATACACTAGTACTTAGTCAATATTTACCTAATTTACTAATTCATAATCATAACAAACTTATATGCTAAAGACATAGAGATCAAAGTACTTTCTTATAACCTAGCTCCACCGTTGGATACCATTGTTTAAATGTATAATAAGTAATCCACAATTTCTTACATTACATCCAACAAAGTTCATGTATATAGAATAGGATGAATTTAGTTAATAGGATTATTAATTAGCAGTTAATCTAACCAAAAATGCATTATGTGGGGACATCATATACAGCCGTGAGTTCTTAATGAATAGGTTAGTTATTGAGTTATGATACATGTATGTAAATTCAAATGTGTTCGAGTTTATTATGTCGAAATTGTGTATGTTAGACTATTTTCCTATTTCTAAGCAAGATAAATGTCTATATAGATACCAATACTATTTGGGGAAAAACGTCATGCATAAAGAAGAGCATGTAAATGATAAGATAAATTTGGACATACTTCGTATGGCAAAGAGTTAATAAACAACAAAAAAGAGATCGCTACCGTAATAAGGATACAAACCAAAAACATTGTATGCGTTCTATATATATAATCACCAAGCAAACTTATTGAGATGGAAAGCCTAGTTGTAGTAAACTCTTAGTTACGTATTAAGATAAATTGTCCATAAAGCCTCCAATGATACGAAGAAGTTGCTCCGAAGCCTCGGAAGATGGTTTTTTGGTGAAGAAACCGTGTTCCTCGTTTTCGAATTCAATGTAATCTACTTTCTTTCCTCCCATATTCTTCAATTTATATGCATACTCTTTGGCCCTATCTTTCAAGAGTTCTGAGCCACCAGTAATCACCAACATTGGCTCCATGCTAATCGGTTCGAGACTAGGACTCGTTGGTCCAAAAGGGTTAGACATTGGATGATCCCTTGTTGCACCTTTTGGTAGTGACAATCTCCAAAACCTTCAACAATAATTAAAGTTTAGCCCCTTTTTATATAAATATAGATATTGACATTGACTATACCAAAATTTACTATACATATGGCTTTATGACAATGGCCATGAACTAGACGAGTCAACCATCACATTGTTCAAATAGTAAAATACTTGAATGATATGCGATCGCAATGAATCCACGTTGATAAACATGAAATGAATATGCATATTCGAATATACTAAATATTATTTTTAAAATGTGAGACATTTTATTTGCATTTAGGTTTTATCTATATTGTGCGCGTGTAGAAGCAATGATGGTCACGATTCAGGAGAAACATAAGCATATTTAAGCTGAGATAATAAAGGAAAACGAGGATAATGCATGACGCACTATCTAAGTTCCAAATATATCAAATACTGTTCTTGATATCTGATTATCTATATATTCCATCAGCCACTAATCCATTTATTCATAAATGAAAATGACCTAAAAATACATGAATAATTGGAACATTGCACTAACTTTATATCGTCATTTTCAGATTACACGAGTTTATACAAATCCGTCAAAATTTACTTAAACTCACTAATATATAATGATTATTGGTAAGTGGACTTTGAAAAACTCATTAACATTTTAGATTTAAAACCATTTTTCGTTTCGCAAACACCAAATATAATCTTAAATGACTTCCTAGATTTTTTTTTTCCTTAAAAACAATGTTTGGAACAATCATAGTAGTTGTATATCGCTTTCTAGAATCAAGACTAGTTTATAGTTGTTAACGTTGAATTATACATAGTTTGCTAACTAAGCATAGATATTTTCCGGAACATATCATCAAAATGGACTAAAAACTTAGACATGGTTAAAATCATCATATTGAGCCGGTCATTTAACTATAATTAAGTTTGTGTAGTTTTTATACATTTTAAGCTCTAACGGTTTATTGACTAGCATATTTGCTGCGGTTCTACTAGTTTTAGACCATTTTCGAAAAGGCAAACAAAAATCCAGAATTACTTTCGTGTTGAATCGTCAAATGGTAGGGTCTCTAATTGGTTGTCATGATTACTTTATCAAGATTCTGAAAGTTTTTGTAATTCGATTACTTTCCATATAGGATAATTTCTAAGTTGTCGTAAATCTACTGGATGTTTCTTTCAAGAGCCATTCGGCCATTTGTGTATCACAGTGTTGGGAGACCCTAATACTTGAAAAGCTATTTTTAATGTTGAATGACTTGAGACTAATCAAATAGTGGAGTATTAGTAGATGAAGCACACTGACTAATTTTTTTGACGTAATATTTGAACAATCATGTGATAGGCCTAAATCATGCGTTTTCTTAGCCAGTTAAACTAATCAAAATTATTATTATTCGTCACGTTGAATTTTTACAAGAGTAAAAGATATATAAGAATATGCCACAATATATATATATATATATATGTTTTGTCTGTTAGTGTATGTTTCTAAACAAAATTAATGCATATTAATATTGGTAGGAAAAGTCGTTTTCATTAGAAAGTGAAGTGTTTTATTTTGTCATACAATTTGCTACCCCTTTGAACTAGTCGGCAGTATTTGTTTATGCTTTTAATATCGAAACAAATGGTTTTTCGGTTAAAGAAAGATTGTATAATATGTGTATATAAACTCGACTATGAATAATGATGAAATTTAAAATATCAAATAATTCTATAAATTTGTTTTTTGTTTGTAGTTTTGGATCAGTAAACGAAGACATGTTTGTGTATTCATGAAGAGGCACTGTGACTCTAGTCTCTCTCATGCGACTCGGCAATTTTCTCCAACGATTAAATTGGCACTACTCGCATAGAAAGATAATATGAAATTAAAGTAAGGACGGATTGCAAAACTATCACTATCTAAAAATGACACGCCCAAAACACTGTTCACAAATATGCCACAAATTTCGTCATTTTGGACGAAATTACCGATGGCAAAAACAAGGAGATTTTAAAAAAATCAATTTCTGATTTTTTTGTTTCTCTCTTCTCTTTCTCTTTCTTCTCTTTTTCTCTTCTTCTATTTCTCTACAACAACAATGGAGATCTCAAGATCTCTTTCCATCTCTTTTCTCTTTTCTTCTCTCTTCTCTTTCCTTCTCTATCTCATCTTTCTCTGCATCAATGAAGATCCCTCTCTATTTTTCGTGAAATTGAAGAAGCCAAAACAAATATCTCTTTCTCTCTCTCTCCCTCTCTCATATAGATCTAGATCTGATTTTGTGAGTTTTGTTGTAAATCTAAGTTTATTTGATTTGTGTTTTCTTCTCTATGACTTTGAAAAAAGCAAAAAAATCTAGATCTAGATTCGATTTTGTCAAATTTTGTTGAAAATTTGGGTTTATTTGATTTACGCCTCTTTCTCTATGAGGTTGAAGAAGACAACAAATTCAGATCTAGATCCGCATTTTGTCATTTTTTGTTGTAAATTTGGTTTTATTTGGTTTATTTTGAAAATCTGAGTTTTTGATTCGATTGGTAGAAATCTTAGATTTTATTCAATTAGGGTTCAAGATCTGATTTTTTACTGGGTTTAGACGTTTATACTGGTATCTGATTCGATTAGGGTTCAAGATCTGATTCGATTGTATATTATAAGGTTTTTGTAAGGTTTATAAGGTATTTAAAAATTGATTTATAAAATTGTATATTATAAGGTTTTTGTAAGGATTATAAGGTATTTAAAAATTGATTTATGAAATTGTATAATATAAGGTTTTTGTAAGGATTATAAGGTATTTAAAAGGTTTTATTAGTTGATTTTCATTGTTTTGCCAAACACGACTTTAAATGAATTATATATTATAAGGTTTTTGCAAAGTTTATAAGGTATTTAAAAAGGTTGTATTAGTTGATTCTCACTGTTTCGCCAAACAGAACTTCAAATGGTTTAAAAAATCGATCTATAAAATTGTATATTATAAGGTTTATAAGGTATTTAAAAATTGATCTATAAAATTGTATATTATAAGGTTTTTGTAAGGATTATAAGGTATTTAAAAGGTTTTATTAGTTGATTTTCATTGTTTTGCCAAACACGACTTTAAATGAATTCTATATTATAAGGTTTTTGTAAAGTTTATAAGGTATTTAAAAGGTTGTATTAGTTGATTCTCATTGTTTCGCCAAACATGACTTCAAATGGTTTTAAAAATCGATCTTTAAAATTGTATATTATAAGGTTCTTGTAAAGTTTATAAGGTATTTAAAAATTGATCTATAAAATTGTATATTATAAGGTTTTGTAAGGATTATAAGGTATTTAAAAGGTTCCAACTACAAGACATGTTGTAAGGTTTATAAGGTTTTTGTAAGGATTATAAGGTTCCAACTACAAGGCATGTTTTAATGATAATTTTTTTATTTTTCTTAAAATAATGGCATAACTGTAATATTGTGTTTCTTCTTCCTCCACTACCTATCCCTCTGAAACCTAATTTGCTGCAGCCACCTCTCTCTTTTTCCTCCACCTCGTTTTTCACATGAATTACTTTAATTTGACAGATCTTTCTTATGGAATCTTATAGAACAACGAGATTAAGATTTCAATCTGAGATCGAGAACGAATATGGAGAAATCGGAGATCTGAGATGAAGAAATCAAAGATCAGAGATCGGAGATGAAGAAATCAAAGATCGGATGTCCTAGATGGAGGAATCAAACATCGATGTAGAGATTTTGGGAGAGAGATGAACAGATCTGAGAGAGAAAGAGAAGATTTGTAGAGAGAGAGGATGTGAAAAGACCCGACCCGTTTTTTTTTTTTTTAACAATAAGCTCTTAGTCTCAGACTAGCATTCCCATAAATGCTTGTCCTCCACAACCAAGCCACACAAACAAGCAACCAGCGGATAACACACTAAAACCAAACATGCAAATTCCATTAATTTACTAACCAGTTCAACAACAATTTCCAATCAATCCAGCAACCTAACCAGGTTCTAAAACAATAAAAGAAATACAATAAACCACACAGCATGAAAACCGAGACCCTAGATCATCTCCCTCTTCGTTGCCATGATTCCACGATCACAATTTGCCTTTACCTGCACCACATGGTTAAAAGAGATGCGTGAGTATTATCACAAATACCCAGTGAGACGGTCCTCCCATCTACGACTGCGCACACAGACGCGATGGATCCGCTCAGGCAAACACGCATCAAACAACACACAAAGCAAACACAACAACACGGCTCAACCACAGCCCAACAGGCAGCCTGTCGATCGACACTACCACTAGGTGTCGATCGACAGCCCTGTTCACACCTGTCGATCGACACACCCACGGTGCCTGTCGATCGACAGCTCCTCAGGACCCTGTCGATCGACACAACCTCTAGGTGTCGATCGACAGCTCCTCGATCACCTGTCGATCGACACAACCTCTAGGTGTCGATCGACAGCCTCGTGTGACCCTGTCGATCGACACACCCTAGGGCTGTCGATCGACAGGTCGTCGCAGATTCATAGGAGATCGATCAATTATCCTCTCAGATCGATTCCTCCTCTGCGATAACACGAAACCTGCACAACAAACACAATCCAACAATCCATACACCACAAAACACACAGAAACAACATCAATCATCACAATCAACCAGTTTTAACCTACCACCATACAACCCTAACGAATCCACCGGCCCAGAAGCCATGGTCACGCACTCACCTTAGATTTTCGGTTAGATTCTGGTAGAATTGAGGCTAGACACGAATTCAGCAACAACCACCACGAAATTCCACCTCAAATCGATCAAGAACGAAACCCTAATCACAAACTATCAGGAACAAGAGAAACTCCTCTCAAACTCTCTGTTTCTGATTTTTGGGACTTTGGTTCGCTCAAATGCGGCCAAAAACTCTTAAATACGAAGCCCTAAGGTTTACCCAAACCGGCCCGGTCCAATTGAACGACTTAAATCGAACCAGAAAACCAGCCAATTCGAGCACCTGTCGATCGACAACCACTAGGTATGTCGATCGACAGCCCTTAAGAGCCCTGTCGATCGACAGACACTACGTGTGTCGATCGACAGCCCCTCCATTTTACCAAAAAAATGGTTTACGGGCGTCACAATTCTCCCCCACTAAAACTGGATTCGTCCTCGAATCCTCTAACACTACCCACCAATCTACCCTGGCCTAACCCGCCAGCAACACCGGAGACTACATCTCCCAGACCTTCCCGAGGTTCACATCCGTCCTATGCACATAGTCCCGTCTCAGACATTGATTGCCCATAGCTCATAACCACCATCTAGCTTCGGAATCGTCACCCCTCAGCTCTAGGTGTCTAGTATCAAACCACCTCAGTCCGCGCAGTCCTGACGGTGTTCGATACTCAATCATCTCCACACACCTCAACCCATCAAGACACACAGTCTATCAAGCTCTTGGTATGCAAAGATCTGCCAGAGGTCGCAACCTCCCAAACTATCCCCATACCCTCACGATCTCAGTCCGCGCAGTCCTGACGAACGATCGGTATGCGGGGAACCCACTGTCCCCCGGAGAGACGCATCTCTCAAGATCTGCCAAGAAAGACCGAGGTCTAACTCTGAGCTACGCAATCAACTCCTAACGTCTATAATGCACCTCTGACCGGAACTACCTCCTAAGGTCTCACATGATATTCCCCTCCCGGAATACCATCACAAATGTGATCCTCACAGATCACCCGGACCATCCCTCACCCCGGATGTCCCTGCAGAGTCTCTCCCGGAACTAGACAGTTCTAACAACCGTAAAAATTCTATTCCGAGACTCTCTCACACACACACACACAACCCGCTAGAGTCCCCACCGAAACTGGCAAGTTCTATCCGCAATAAAACTTCCATTTCGGGGTTCTCTAACCACAAACACATGACTCGCAAGTCAAACACATAAGAAAAACACTTTCTCATTCACTGGAAAATGTCATAATCATTACAACTTTAATGAAAATACAAAAATCCACAACCAAAAACCTCACCACACACGGTGATCACAACACAAAAACTGAAACTGGAAACCGCAAAGAAAACGAATTCACTCTTCTGCTTGCTTCTCGAACCACTTCTTGAACTTCGTTTTCATCTTTGCCTCTGGTTCCCAAGTCTCCTCCTGAATACCGTCACAGTCCCACAAGACTCTCAACAACGGCACTCTCTTCCGGCGCAGAACCTTGATACCTCTCTCAAGAATCCTAACCGGCCTCATCCCAACAGTCAGATTTGGCTGAAGATCTGCGGGAATCGTCACTGCTACCTCCTCAGAAGCATGCAAGCATCTCCTGAGTTTCGAAACGTGAAACACATCATGGAATTTCTCCATAATCGGAGGCAGCTCCAACCGATAAGCAACTGGTCCCACACGTTCCACAACCCGGAACGGACCCATGTACCTCGTACTCAGCTTATCCTCGGATATGGACCTGTTCAGACCCCGCATCATCGCCATCTTGAGATACACACGATCTCCGACTGCAAACTCCAACTCCTTCCTTCTCCTATCGGCATAACTCTTCTGCCGATCTTGAGCCTCTTTCATGTTCAGCTTCACAACACGGATCTTCTCCGTCGTCTCCTGAACAAAATCAGCCCCAAAGATGCTCCTCTCCCCCACTTGGGTAAAACATAGCGGAGTACGACATGGCCTCCCATACAACGCCTCAAAAGGAGCCATTCCGATACTCGCCTGAAAACTGTTGTTATATGCGAACTCCACCAAACTCAAGTGATCCGCCCAATGACCACCCCAATCTAGCACGCACATCCTCAACAGATCTTCCAGTGTCTGAATCGTCCTTTCAGACTGCCCATCCGTCTGCGGATGATTAGCTGTACTCATGTGCACCTTAGTGCCCATCTCAGCCTGAAAAGCTCTCCAGAACACTGAAGCAAACCTCGGATCTCGATCCGACACAATACTCGCTGGCACTCCATGCAACCTCACAATTTCCTTCACATACTTCTTAGCCAAGACCTCCGCTCCGTCTGTCTTCTTAATGGCCAGAAAATGTGCTGACTTAGTCAGACGATCCACAATCACCCAAATCGCGTCATAGGTCCGAGAAACCGGCAACCCTACCACGAAATCCATAGTGATCATGTCCCACTTCCACTCTGGAATGGGTAGACTCTGCAATAAGCCACTAGGAACTTGGTGCTCAGCCTTCACCAACTGACACACATTGCAAGCTGCAACCCAATCTGCCACATCTCTCTTCATCCCGACCCAATGATAGTACCTCTTCAGATCCCTATACATCTTAGTCGCTCCCGGATGAATCGAAAACTTACTCGCATGAGCTTCTCTCAGAATTTCCTGCCTCAAGTCCTCATCCTTAGGAACACAGACTCGTCCATGCACTAAGATAGTCCCGTTAGCAGAAACCTGATATTCGGAACCAGTAGCCTTGGAGAGATCTAACAACACCGGATCCTGCTCCTGAGCTACTCGGATCCTGCTCAATAGATCCGCCTGATCTGCCGCCGCTAACCCCAACGGTTCCTCTGAAGTAACACATAACCTCAAAGTACTAAGTACACTCACCAGATTCTCCACATCCCGCTCCTGAGATGAATCATACCTCCTCCGACTAAGGGCATCAGCTACAGTGTTAGCCTTACCAGGATGGTAAACAATGTCCAAGTCATAATCAGCCAACAACTCCGACCATCGCCTCTGTCGTACATTTAAATTCTGCTGAGTAAAAATGTACTTCAGATTATGATGATCAGTGAACACCTGAACTCTGCCACCATACAAGTAAGACCTCCAGATTTTCAACGCGAAGATCACTGCAGCCAGCTCTAAGTCATGAACAGGATAATTGCCCTCGTGCTTCCTCAACTGCCTTGAAGCATAAGCAATCACCTTACCCTGCTGCATCAGCACACAACCCAAACCAACTCCCGAAGCATCTGTGTACACCACATAAGGCTCACCCGGTTCAGGTAACGCCAGTACTGGTGTACTAGTCAACATCGTCTTCAGCTTCGCGAAGCTCAACTCACACTCAGCCGACCACACAAAAGGAACATCCTTTCCCGTCAGCTTCGTCATAGACTGAGCCATACTCGCAAAACCCTTGACGAATCTCCGATAATAGCCTGCCAACCCAAGAAAACTCCTGATCTCAGTTGCATTCCTCGGCCTAGGCCAATCTCGGATAGACTGAATCTTCGCCGGATCTACAGAAACCCCTTCTGCAGAAACGATGTGACCTAAAAATCCCATCTCTCTCTGCCAGAAACTGCACTTACTCAACTTCGCAAACAGCTTCTGTTCCCGCAACTTCTCCAGAACTCTCCTCAAATGAACCTCATGTTCCTCCAGACTCTTCGAATAGACCAGAATATCATCGATGAAAATGATTACGAATTCATCCAGATACTCCCGGAAAACTCCGTTCATCAATCTCATAAACGCCGCAGGTGCATTCGTTAACCCGAATGGCATCACTACAAACTCAAAATGCCCATACCGAGTCCTGAAAGCCGTCTTCCGAACATCTGCTTCGTCGATCGGAATCTGGTGGTAACCGGATGCCAAGTCAATCTTAGAAAACCAAGTAGCCCCTCTCAACTGATCTAACAACTCATCAATTCGCGGAAGAGGATACTTGTTCTTCACAGTGACTCGGTTAAGACCTCGATAATCGATGCACAACCGGAAACTACCATCTTTCTTCTTCACAAACAACACCGGTGCTCCCCACGGTGAAGTACTTGGTCGAATAAACCCCTTCTCCAATAAGTCCTCCAACTGCTTCTTCAATTCCGCTAACTCTGCTGGAGCCATTCGATAAGGCGCCTTAGACAACGGCGTCGTTCCGGGTTCTAACTCAATCGTGAAAGGATCCGACCGAGATGGCGGTAATCCTTGCAACGACTGAAAGACATCTTCGAAATCCCGAGCGACCCGAATATCTCTCACAGCAACCCCACCAACAGCCTCCGGCATTACAATCGTGGCCAAGTAAGCCTCGCAACCCCTCTCAATCATCGCCTCAGCTTGAACAAGGGAGATCACAAGACTACCTGAAGTCGGTCTCACTCCTTGATAAACCAACCTGCCACCTTCACGTTCAAATACCACCCGACCCCGATGACAATCCAGATGGACTCTGTACCGATTCAACCAATCCATACCAAGGATAACATCGTACAGTTCCACCGGACTAATCACCAAGTCAGCTGGCATCAACTCTCCCGCTACCAGAATATCCACCTCCTTCGCCCGGCCATGCGTAGCTAGAAATTCACCTCCAGCAACCATAACCGGTCCAGTCCGCTCACCAGCGTCACTCCGGATACCACTTCTCTCAGCATGATCCGGAGTAATGAAGCAATTCGATGCTCCAGAATCAAACAACACATGGGATTCACACCCACCTACGAACAAGGTCCCTACACAATTCCCAAGTGCTAAGCAACCTAACTTTCTATCACAGGCAAACAATCTAACACGAGCACTAAGCAATTCTACACTACTGAATTTACAAAGTCTGAATTAGAAAGTTACCCGTGATCGGTCTAGAGCTCGGTTCTCCCGGCGCTGCAATAGCCGGCGGACGCTCCATCGCCGCGATCTGATCCAAAGGCTGCACCGGCCCATACTGAGCTACTGGCTGGACTACTGCCACTGCCAACGGCTGCAACTTCGGACAGTTCGGTCTGATGTGTCCCGACTCCCCACACTGATAGCACGTCCGAACTCCTCGAACCTCACTCCGCTTCGGGCAACTCGCCCTCTGGTGGTCTAGACTCCCACAAATGTAACAGCCTCGGCCACCTTGGCCCGATCCCGAAGCGCCTTCCCACTTCCTCTTCTGCCCTTGCGCAGGCTTGCCGCCTTTGCCCGGACCTGCCTGCTGCACCTGCTGCTGCTGAGGCCTCCGAGGCTGAACAGCTGGAACCACGATCGCAGCCTGCTCCCTCAGATCCTCCTCGATCTGTGCAGCCACCTCTACCAACTCTACTCTGCTCGCGAACCTGATGCCTCTGCACCGAGTCCGTAAATCCGGTCGAAGTCCTCGCAAGAACCTCCGAACCTGAGCCTGCTCATCCTCAAAGCTCCTACCAGCATAACCCAGGAGTCTGTTAAACTCCACGTCATACTCCCGCACCGATCTCGTGCCCTGAGTCAAGTCCAAGAACCTCGCCTCTAAACGATCCAACGCCTCCTGAGGAAAGAACTTGGAGTTGAACTCCGTCACAAAATCCGACCACGCCATCGCAGTCCCGGCCCATCTAGCCGCCACACTCCTCCACCAGAGATGTGCATCACCGTCCAAATAATGGACCGCCAAATCAACCTTGTATCCCTCGGGACACCTAATCGAACGGAAGTTCCGCTCCACTCTCATCCGCCACTCGTCAGCCTCCTCAGGCTTCACACTACCCGCAAAAGAACCCGTACCGATCCTCTGCATCTGCTCCATCATACGGATATATGACGGAACCTCCTCAGCAACCGCAGCCCTCGGCTGCACCTCTGCCACACGTGGCACCACTGGAGCCTGCACTGGCACCGCACCCGGTAACCGCTCCAACAACTGTGTCAGCAGGTCAGCCAGACGATCATCTCTAGCTTGGGCTACACCCGCGGCCGCAACCGCACCCACAGCTGGACCAGTACCACCAGCACCACCAGCCTCAACAGGACCCAAACCAGCCCCTACAGGACCCACACTGGCCCCCACACTGGCAGTCACACTGGCAGTCTGTCCATCATGAACCGACTGCTGACCTGCCGCAGGCCCATGCGCGGAACTCTGAACCTCGCTCACGACTGGCTCCTCAACGAGTCCACGCCCTCGGCCTCGGCCCCCACGACCACGTCCTCTAGTAGCTCTAGCCATCACACTGCATTCACAAGCAGCCTAACTAAGCACTAGAAAGACTCACAACATAACAATCAACACTTACCGTGGAATCTCTTTGAAGGCTCGAAGGAAGATGATCTAGAACCCCCAAACTCACAGAATTGTCAATTTAACCAAATTACAATCCTAGCAGTTCTAGCCCGTCCTAAAACCGTATCGCTCTGATACCAAACTGAAAAGACCCGACCCGTTTTTTTTTTTTTTAACAATAAGCTCTTAGTCTCAGACTAGCATTCCCATAAATGCTTGTCCTCCACAACCAAGCCACACAAACAAGCAACCAGCGGATAACACACTAAAACCAAACATGCAAATTCCATTAATTTACTAACCAGTTCAACAACAATTTCCAATCAATCCAGCAACCTAACCAGGTTCTAAAACAATAAAAGAAATACAATAAACCACACAGCATGAAAACCGAGACCCTAGATCATCTCCCTCTTCGTTGCCATGATTCCACGATCACAATTTGCCTTTACCTGCACCACATGGTTAAAAGAGATGCGTGAGTATTATCACAAATACCCAGTGAGACGGTCCTCCCATCTACGACTGCGCACACAGACGCGATGGATCCGCTCAGGCAAACACGCATCAAACAACACACAAAGCAAACACAACAACACGGCTCAACCACAGCCCAACAGGCAGCCTGTCGATCGACACTACCACTAGGTGTCGATCGACAGCCCTGTTCACACCTGTCGATCGACACACCCACGGTGCCTGTCGATCGACAGCTCCTCAGGACCCTGTCGATCGACACAACCTCTAGGTGTCGATCGACAGCTCCTCGATCACCTGTCGATCGACACAACCTCTAGGTGTCGATCGACAGCCTCGTGTGACCCTGTCGATCGACACACCCTAGGGCTGTCGATCGACAGGTCGTCGCAGATTCATAGGAGATCGATCAATTATCCTCTCAGATCGATTCCTCCTCTGCGATAACACGAAACCTGCACAACAAACACAATCCAACAATCCATACACCACAAAACACACAGAAACAACATCAATCATCACAATCAACCAGTTTTAACCTACCACCATACAACCCTAACGAATCCACCGGCCCAGAAGCCATGGTCACGCACTCACCTTAGATTTTCGGTTAGATTCTGGTAGAATTGAGGCTAGACACGAATTCAGCAACAACCACCACGAAATTCCACCTCAAATCGATCAAGAACGAAACCCTAATCACAAACTATCAGGAACAAGAGAAACTCCTCTCAAACTCTCTGTTTCTGATTTTTGGGACTTTGGTTCGCTCAAATGCGGCCAAAAACTCTTAAATACGAAGCCCTAAGGTTTACCCAAACCGGCCCGGTCCAATTGAACGACTTAAATCGAACCAGAAAACCAGCCAATTCGAGCACCTGTCGATCGACAACCACTAGGTATGTCGATCGACAGCCCTTAAGAGCCCTGTCGATCGACAGACACTACGTGTGTCGATCGACCAGCCCCTCCATTTTACCAAAAAAATGGTTTACGGGCGTCACAGTATCTTTGAGTCATATACGTATTTTTGAAAACTAAGTTACGCTGGTTTCAATTATTTCACTGGTGGGACATATTTTATAAAAAAAATCGCAAATTTAAATATATAAAATTGATCTTAAATTCTGTAAAATAAATCTCTTAGTAATGAAAATTTATTATTTAACTAAAAATATATTAATTTTATTTGATATATATTTTATCCCACGTAAAACGCGGCTATTTGTTTGATGTTGTAGATTTTTCATACATATTAAAAAAAAAACAATAAAGTTTACGATAAATGTTTTATTTTCTTGCACTAAGATTTGTTCAATAACTTTAAGCCAATAGTAAAAAAGTTTATATGAAAGAAAATAAGAATGTATTGAGAGATCCTAAAATAAAGAACATGCTAATACAAAACAAAATAGATAATGGCATTAAAACAATAAAAAACGTAATAGTGAAAAAAACATCAAACCTTACCAATGAATTTATAAATTACTTTGAACTATAATGGTGGCAGAAACATCTAACAAATTAGAAAATCTTGAAATTATTGATATCAGTCAGATTGCTCTTAGAAAGCTTAATAGGTGATTTATAAAGAAGAAAGCCAAGCTTTAAAATATGACCTTTTTTGCAAGGATAACATATAAATGGATGAATCCAAACACGAAACACATGCAAAACAATAGTTTGCTGATTAATAAAAGATATATTAAAGAGCATAATGGAATCAGTGAACATTAGAGAAAGTATGAAAATATGTTCCAATAATTCATATGAAATAATACATCTACAGAGGAAGAAGAAAACGAAGTGGATAAATAAGTACCTGGAACTGTTATCCGAGTGATCAACTCCGACCAATCCTAAGGAAAAAAAGAAAACATAGGTCTAAGTATGTTTATAATCACAAACCAATAAAAAACTATCAAAGATTGTAACAAAAGAATAAAACCAAAGTCAATCTATCATAGATCAAGATTAAAAAATGAATCTATATGATGTATCGAAGAGTATATATGTCTTTGCACCATCAATAACGAAGAGCTAAAAAAAAAAAAAACCTATAAACAACAAAAGCGTACATCCAAGACGATGACACCTCTCAGTAACGACATTCCAATCTGAAAAGAAAAAAAGGAAAGAATGTGGTCAAAAGAACACAACATACCGTAGAATAAACACAGCGATGAAACTTGCCAAACGATAAATCAAATAATGTAGAAGCCATATCTGAATACTAAAGGATAAACCTACAATCAAATAAATATTTACGAAGAACCAAAACAAAACCTATAAACAACCAGACAAATATCAAAGATAATGATACCTTAATATATAGGAATAAAATTAGGTCAAAAGAGCACAACCATGTCGCAAACAAATTCTATGCCTAGTATATTTATAATTTTTTCAAAAAATACTATATATTTATAATTTTTTCAAAAATAAATATATATATATATGAAATTTTATACCTTGTTAATCGTAGTGTTAATCTGCAAAACCTAAAAAACATGAGAATGTAAATATAGAAAAATTAAATAAGACGATGAAACTTGTATGAATCACACAATTAAAGAGCATCATACAATTTTGTATAACTGCAAAAAAGGAACAAATATATAGAGAAGAGAAACAATATAATATGTTTTAACATGATAGAAAAAAAAAACAAACAGACATATACATTCTTTTTACAAAAGAAGTTCAATTAGATATATTTAAAAAAAGACCTAAATAATTATACTATGTAAACACATGCAATACTGTGAGAGATGAGTTATTATTGGGAACATGACGAATTTTTTTAAAATAAATTCAGAAGCCAAAAACAACAACGTGATATTGAAATCAGAAACATTCTTGACAAAAAAAAATCATACCTCACGATGTAAAATCTTCCATTCCGTGAAGCTGATTCATGAACACTTATAGACAAAACACGTAAACATAACGAAATCAAGAATTGATCATAAGAACATAAGAACAAAAGAAAAAAACGATGAACAGGCAATATATAAAAAACACAAATAAACATCTGCTTGAGAAATAATGAAACTAAGAATTAGTTTCATAATCTATTTAGAATGAAGTTAATTTCCTTTTTGTTGGTAATTGCAAAACTAATACATAATTTTCTTATTTAATAAATTTATATCTTTTAAGTAAATTTTCACTTTAAGAAAATTAACTGAATTCTAAATAGGTTATGAAAAAAAGGGAATTAACTTTAATATGGAATGCTAACGTGGATAATTTCTATTGGATGTTGGTTGATTTAAATCTTATAACATTTTAGTTTAAAAAAGAAGGAAATTTCCTATTATCAACCAAAAACAAAATTAACTTAATTCTAAACGTTGACGTGGCACGTTACTATAGGTTGATTTATCGCCTATGTGGACGCCTTCAGGAGCTTATAGCTTCAACTTTTATATAGTATAGACTAGATTTTATACCCACGCTACGCGTGGGTTTGTTTTATGGATGAGTTTAATATATATTTGGACTTACTAATTTTAAATTAGGTAGACGTTAACATATACAATACAAAAATGTAATGGTACAAAGGTGAAGCAATAATAAAGAATTAAATAATTTTCTTTATCATAAATAATAATCTGTATTGTATCGATAATTTTTTTATGTGTGTAGAGAAATATATATATATGCTTATGTTTAGATATTGTTATGACATATATTTTTGAGCATTCATGTTTATTGCACTACCTTCTATTTCTCAATAAAAGTGTAGTGTTGGAACTCATTATCTTGTTGATGTCGCTTTTGGAAGTTAAAAGTTCTGTTTTTTTTTTTGTTAAGCATGTCTTACCGATTGATTTCGATGAATTAAGAGGATTTTCCACTTCACAATACATTAGTAATGTGACAAATAATTTTCCTAATATAGCTTCATGTTGTTTACGTATTCGAAGCTTATAGCTTCAACTTTTATACCCATGCTACGCGTGGGTTTGTTTTTATTGATTGGTTTCGTATTTATCTAGATTTGATAATTTAAATTGGTAATTGGTAATGAATTTGTCATAATAAAGAAAAAGGTTTTTAAGATAGAAAAATCTCAACTTGTAATATAAATAATTGTCATTGCCTCCTATTTAGATCTATAAAATATTTTGCTATGTCAAGTGAATAAATAGTACTGAATTAAATAATTACTTCACAATAAATACTAATTTGTTTTGTCTATTTCGGACTAAACAATTTTTCGGTTCACCTTTACGGAACCATACATGGTGGTTTGTAGCAGCATGTGGAACCTGCTACAAAAATTTGAAGTTGCCAATTCCCTACAAGGTAAAGTCAAGCATGCATATTGATTTTAGTACATTGATAGTTTTTAGATAACGAAGATAGATTTATATGAATATTTTGAGCATGTCAGGACGATCTAACCTTACTATATAGGTAGTCCATTGTATATAAAAATGTCCTCATTATCGGGTTTTTAAATAGTTAGACCTTTGGGAGATGTTACGCGTGAAAGCTTGCCCATGACTGAAAACTGGCTGAGGCAGATAGAGAAGAATTGATTTCAAGTTTTGTCCTTGGCTTTTGCTAATTGTCATTGCATAGCATACTCGTATTGGGAATTGACGTCTTCGGAGTGTGAAAGGATGTGTTTATGTAGGAGTATTGTTCATGCGACAAACCACGCTTTTAAAAATTCGATGGTGCATGTGGTCGTGTGGAGCGCTGTTATTAATAAAAACATGTTAGTTTTCAGCAGAGGAAAAATCACTGTATTTTTTAGTTTTTTAATCTTTTAAGCACTAATCTATAATGAAATAGCATTGTATATATATTTCTATATGATATGTCTTGCTTTTCAATCTATTAGTAATAGTTAAAGATACATCGCAGTTATGAAATCTTCAAGCATTTGCTCCAGTTTCATTTTGGAAAGTCGACACTCAATATAATGTATATCATTTCTTGAACCTCCTTCCACATGCTTCTAAATGATCGTTTATTCTCTTTCCAATTTGGATTGGCAGTCATAGTTATGAAAAATATGGATTTCCGTAGGTTCGACATACTCCATTGCATCATGATATTTTTCTATAATATATTGGGGCCACCTGTAAAGCTTGAAAGTAGGATAACTCTCTTTCCATGCAGTTTTGCATCAGTATCACCTTTTACCAACTGCGTCACACACATTGTTGTATAAATATGCTCTTAGCTGTTTTAGGTTGTTCTTGTTCCACCTCGGCCTCTCCGCCTCAATTGTTGTGTATGGATCGACGACATATTGATGTAGTAAACGTCCTGATTTGGATAATTGTCTACCCTTCTGTTAGGCGGGTTTGGATCTGATAAGCGTAAAACTCTCTTATGCTAATGAGGTATCTAGATTCAGATGTTAAAAAAAGGTATCTCGGTATGTAAACCAGACTCGCCATAAGGGAACAATAATGGATACTGCAAGGACATGAACAAAAGATGATCGTCCCGTATTTCTTGCATGTGGTAAGATTGATATTGTAAGATAATATCCCTGTAACCGTTAGTGCTTGACATATCACAGACTATTAAACCATCAACTTCATTGGTTTCTGGCAAATCATACTGTTTTTCTTTCCCTTGCGGTGCTATTGGTCTTATAGTAAACTCTTCGGTATCGTTTGACTCGTACGAAACAAATATTGTTTTTTGAGTCTAACATTTCTTGAACTTATGACGAAGATCCCGTTAAACTCTTAATGCGGTTTGAAAACTTCTTTTGTTGTGTTGACAATGTACTCTTGGTGTTTTATCAGTGAAAGGAAGTAGAGAACCAATGCGTTGGTAATTTTTCTCTTGTATTCTAAAAGTATAGGGGTCAGGTCCAGATGAGATAGTGTCATCTATTTTTGCTCCCATTGATGTGAATTCCGCCAAGAGGGCGTTGTATACTCGTATGATAATCAAAAAATCGTGCTATCTTCTAGAAGCTTTTTAACCATAGGTGGTGGTTGTCTTACTGGTGGCAGTTTTACACGGCCTTGTTGGCAACAACATTGTGTACAACGGATTTCCAGTATCTAGATCTCTCCCAGTGTTTTTTTGAATGCCATACTAAAGCACCGCAGCTTTGGACAATGGAGAATGTCATCAAATTCTTAGTAAGGTAGAGTTACGTTTGTGTACATCTAGGAATATAAATTTCAGTTAGATTTATGTATAAATGGAAGTTAGTCATCGTAGTATTTGAAATAGATTTTTTTAACTTACTTCTTTGTGTTCTGTTTCTTGGATGGTTGTGACGTTGACGATGCAAGTGAGTGTTGAATCCCTGTTTTACACATAATTTTGTATTTCAGTTTCGTGTGTAGTTGAATGCAGATGCCTTTTAGAGCAAGAGAAAGTAATGATTGATATTTAGTTTAGAAAAGCGTACCGGTGCTTTTTTTATAAGCTCTTTTGGTTCTTACGATGGCCCTCCGCATAACTCTTGTATTTCTTTTGGCCAACTGTATTTGAAGTAACAGATCATGTTAGATTCAATTTTGTAATTTTTTAAAAGAAATAATTTGTCAGGCGATCCTATTTACTACACATACTTGGAGCAAATACCACATCCACCTATGCCACGGGAAACCTTAGATGTTATTTTTGTAATTTTTCACATATTGGATGGATAATGTGTTTATGAGGATAAAAGTTTGACCCGAAAACTCACGTTTATACAAACGATTTTTACCCAAGCAGCAGAATCAATTGTTTTTCTAGACACCATAATAATAGCTATATGTGTTTCTTTTTGAAGGGTTTTCACAAAATAAAGTTTGGAAAAAGATGGTGGAGATAAACGATATTTGAAAGATTTTTGATAGCAATATTTGAAGATTTTTTTTGTGGGTTTTAGCATGGTTGCCCGAATTTATATAGCGTGGAATATTCCCAATTAAAAAGAGGAAGGAACTTGGATTTTAAGGAAATTTCTTACGATTAATGTTTCGAAAGTTCCTTATTTGTATTAGTAAAGGTTTCC